>JAMQGT020014359.1:0-19450 GCA_024447675.2 Pterophyllum scalare
CTACCAGGCTGGTCCAATTTAGCCATGAAACCTCCCACACTAAAATGACAGGTGTTTCAGTTTCATTGTCCAACCCCTGTATACATAACCTTATGTTTACAATATGAAAGAATAATAAAAATATAAATAAAACAATGTGAGAAAGAAAGAAAGAAAGAAAAGAAAAAAATCCATCATGTCCGAAATGGAGTAGGAAGAATTTTACAATTATTAATTCCTACCCCATCTTTAGCATTTTACCCATAGATTATATCCACCAATCCCACACCTTGTTTTATCCAGTGTATACCTTAATCCCCCTTAAATACATGACATAAAAAGAAAATATGTTTCCACTTTTGCATACCTGACTGTTATTGCAGTTGCTGATTATATTAATCCCAGTCCCTAGATATCCAATTTTCTATTCCACTTTCAACATGGGGTCCAGTCACAGTGTCGTTAACACACGAACAGCTCTGGGTTTGATGGTAAACAATGTTTTATGTTCTTCTACACATAGTGCAGTTCATCTACTTCACACAAATGACAGGTTCATTCAGTGAAATAGTTTCTAATAATGCTGCTCTCCTCTGGATAAATCCTGCCCTCCACACACAGTTTCCACCAATTTGTAACAGGTGAGTTTGTTATAACAAAATTAGTGATTCTGCTTCAACCTCCTCTTTTTGATATGAATTGTCATGCTGGTTTTAGAGAGAAGCGCACACATAAAAGCTGTGCTTACACTATTATTTTTTTGTTACTAAACCCTTATAATCCCCCACTGAGCATGCTCACTTTTGACCCACTAATTTGCACTGCTCTCGACAGAATGCTGGTCATTACTGAAATAAAATTAAAGTTATTAATTGTTAGTGGACCATGCAGAACCTTCCTCTCCCATCTTTGCATTTTTCCAATCTTGCTAATCCTTTGTGGCTAACAAAATGGGCCCTAAGTATCCAACCACACAATGTGAGGGACTGTTAAGTGAATTTAATAGACACAGTAAAAAACAGTAAAAAATTTACTGTAATAGAGGCATGCAGGTAAGATTGTGCTTTTTAAGACAAAGGTGAAAGAAGATGCGTACATCAATATTATATAGTGAACATTGCATAGGATTAAGCACCAACTTATCATTTTTTTCACATCACTTTACTTGGCAGAACAACCTCTTGAGTTGTTTAGAAATTTCTTTCATTTTTAGTCCATATATGATTGGATTAAATAGTGGATGATACAAAATCACTTGTAAAGTCAGTATTAAACGTACACTCTTTGAAATATCAACTTCCAGTCGAAGTATAAAAACTTCGTATGTACAGAACAATGAATAGTTGAATAAAACCAGCAGGTGAGGTAAACAGGTCTGTGCAGCTTTTTCCTGACTTCTCCACATCGTTGATAGGATATCATAAGAATCTTTGTGTAAGTGAAAACTATGTAGAGCATAGGAAAAAATGCAACATTGAGTAAAACAATCACACCATAAACAGACAGAAGTCTTGAACTCACACAATGAAGTTTGTAAACTGAATTATTGCAAAATACTCCTTGGAGACTAGAGTTACACACTCTTGTAGTAGCACTTAGTACTGTTGTTCCTGCAACCTGACAAGCAGGTACAAGCCAAGCTAAGACCAAGAACACACAGACTGTAGTTTTTCTCATGATAGCTGGATATTGCAAAGGTTTGCATATAGACACATATCTGTCATAGGCCATGGCTGCCAACAGTATAAATTCTGATGCCCCTGAAGTGTATAAGAAAAAATACTGAAGGTGACACATTGTGTGTGATATAATCTGTTTTTCAGATGAAACATCAAGCAAAAGCTTTGGGTAGATAGTTGTGCTGTAAAAAGTAGAATTAATCAGCAAAGCTGCAATAAAAATATACATGGGCTCATGAAGGCTTTGATGAATCACAATAAGGCAAACAATGATGGAATTAGAGCAAATTATTAGAGCATATAGTGTAAAGATAATCACAAAATAAACATATCTGTACTTCTCCACCTCTACATACCCATCAAGAGTTATGTAACTTAAATTTATTTTATCGTCCATTAGAATTGTCAGAAACGTGAATTAAATAGCAGATATTGTACCTTCCAAAAATACTAAGTGAAGTCTGCTTGTGCCAGAAAATTATTTATATTTGAAATGATTCAGTTACCTGACTTTGAATTGCATATATGAGATCCTACCTGCAGTTCAGATGGAATATGGCCTGAGCTTGCCATGTGTTTTTATCACAGTGTTTCAACCTCCATGGATTTTATTGAACTCTCCACCAGAAGAGGCATTTACATCACCTTTGTCGACCTCAGGAGAATTGTTTTGCTGGGCTGCAAGGCAGCTTTGCAGCCCAGACATTCAGTCTAGCTTTGTAGCCCAGACATCCAACAACAAACTGCAAACAGCAAAGCTGTAAGCAGCAAAGCTATAGAACTCATCTGGTCTTGTCCTCATGCTGTCACTTGCTATTTTGCATGAAATGGGTGCAAAGATTAAATGCCCTGGTAAACAACAAGGGCATTTAATCATTAATACGTAGTTATAGTTTGAGAATTTGCTTTTTCTAAACAAGGTTCTCCATGTAATCTGTAAGTAAGTAAGTAATCTAAGATTCTCACTGAGATCAAAATAGTATGGCTAAGTCTTGATTCTGTATTTGCATACAAAATAATAGAATCAGAATCTTCTGTAGGCTTGGAGTTTAGTATCCCATCTACTTTCTTAAGGGTTCTTTAACAATTGATCTCTTAGTGCATTATTTAAAACAACCTTAATAGATCTGCCCTCTCTTGCATGAGCCAAACCTGTGAGGCTCAGGACCACTAAAGTGACACTCCATTTGGTCAGATCTGTTCATTTAGTGCAGAGGTGGGCAACTCCAGGCCTCGAGGGTCGGTGTCCTGCAGGTTTTAGATGTGTCCCTGTTCCAATACACCTGAATCAAATGGCTGAATTACCTCCTCTGTATGCAGTCAAGTTCTCCAGAGTCCTGCTAATGACTTCTATATGTGATTCAGGTGTGTTGGATCAGGGACACATCTAAAACCTGCAGGACACTGGCCCTCGAGGCCCGGAGTTGCCCACCCCTGATTCAGTGTTAAGCATAATACAGAGAAAAATTCTCAGAATTCTGTGGTGTCACATTTAAGGAAGAGTTTTTGTTGAACTCTTCATATAGATTTTCTATTGTGGCAATCAGACATTGCAAACACGTGAGAACAGCCACCTCTGATTGGTCTTATTGACGATCATGCATTCGGTTGGGGCAAAAATTGGGTCAATAACTGAAGAACACAATAGTTTTTGGATTTGATTGGACATTCTTGAACAAGCTGGACATTGGTTGGTCTAGCTTAAAGCAGAGAACCCATAAGCTTGAGAGGAAATGGCATCTCACTAATATAAAAGATCTTGTGTACAGCTACTCAAAGTACTGCTGATATTTATTTAGACTCTTTCTCTCTGATTGATCTGTCAAATTTAACTTCAAAAGTTACTTCCTCCAAACCAGCAATGTGTCTGTTAGACCCTATTCCTACAAGACTGCTCAAATAAGTCCTACCATTAATTAATGCTTCGATCTTAAATACTACATGCCACAGGCCTTCAAGGTGGCAGTAATGAAACCATTACTTAAAAAGGCATCACTTGACCCAGCTGTCTTAGTTAATTATCTCCAACCTTCCGTTTCTCTTATCTGATCGTGTACAGATAAATTGTTTATTGAAAGAGTTTCAGTCAGGTTTCAGAATTCATCACAGTACAGAAACAGCACTAGTAAAGGTTACAAATTAACCTCTCAGAGGCTGTGACAGTGGGCTCATTGCTGTGCTTGTCCTCTTAGACCTCAGTGCAGCTTTTGATACTGTTGATCATAACATTTTATTACAGAGATTAGAGCATGCTCTAGGCTCCAAGGGTACTGCACTGCATTGGTTTGAATCATATTTATGTAATCAATTCTAATTTGTTCATGTAAATGGGGAGTCTTCTTCACACACTAAGGGTAATTATGGAGTTCCACAGGGTTCTGTGCTAGGACCAATTCTATTTACACTATACATGCTTCCCTTAGGCAGTATTATAAGAAAGCATTGCATACATTTTCATTGTTATGCAGTTGTTCCCGTTGTTACAGTAAACATGAATGTAAATTTATCTGCATACTAAACTAAAATTAAAATGCACAAAAAGAATGGAAGTAACAGTGAAGGCATTCGTAAATGTTGCTCTTTGAAAAGAAGTACTATTGAGATGCGATACCTTGCAATTCAGTTGAGTGGATTTATAAAAACATATCCTGGTGAACATTGTAGCTGAGATTTAATTAACAACTGTGTAGTGAACATTAACATAGCGGCTAGCCACTGATTACATTTCACATGGTTCTCTTGTTTCAGTGTAAAAATGAGCAAATGGACAATTTGACAGCATTAGATAATTAAAAGCTTTTCAGACTACTCTGGCATAGTAACAGCCTCCAGTAGTAAATGTTTAACAATGAAACTGGGGGGAGACTATGAACAGCACCGTTAATCAGGTCTAGCACCCAAACACAGATCAGTAACATTTTATATACAAATTTCAGTTTCCCCATCATTCAACAGCTGCCTGACGTGAAAAAGATGCCCCTGATTAAAATTTCAAGGATTTGAGGTAATCACCAAAAATGAATCCTTGAGCAGAAAAATCACAGTTGGTATGATTGCTCTAATCCTGAGGAATTGACATATTTAGTGGTTTTTAAATATTTGGGAATTCACGTTTTCATGTAGTCTGTCCTGTAACACTGAGGATCCTTAGTCATTTTTGGCCAGGATATGTCATGATGCAGCAAGATTAGTGACAGGGACTAGAAAGAGAGAGCATATTTCTCCCATATTGGCTTCTCTTCAATGGCTCCCTGTTAAATCTAGAATAGAATTTAAATTTATTCTCCTTACATATAAGGTCTTGAATAATCAGGCCCCATCTTATCTTAAAGATCTCATTGTACCGTATCACCCCAATAGAGCGTGTTTCCTTCACTGAAACATAAAACTATTACGTTTTAGACAAAATAGAAAAATATAAATATTAAACGCTCGACAGTCCTTAGTTTGTTGAGCTGTAGGGCTATGTCACAATTTAATGTATTTGATGGAGTCCTGCAATTTAAGCTCATAGAACTGGTAAAAGTGTAGTTTATAGTGAATTTTTGAATCCAGGGTGCATATTTTAAAAATATACTGGGTGTCGTCACTGGAAAAAGTCGCTAAATTTGTTGCTACTTGCTTTTTGGGGAAGAAAAAGTCACTAGCGGGTCTGAAAAGTCACTAAAATCGAAGCCATTAAGTTGGCAATACTGGCGGCTGGTGTTGTCAAAAACTGATTGCAGCTTCTACCATGTGACAGAAATGTTCTTTATCACTCAAAATGAATTGATGTCATTCATAATAGAAGATGCTTGAGATATGCTTGACAGATTATAGGTCCACAAGGCATTTACAACAAAATAAATACCAGCAATAATTTTATGGCAAACACCAGCAATTGCTCCACTGCCACAGCTTACAGTGTGGCAGCATGACCCCCCCCCCCAAATACCACTTTGTCACCTAAGCTTAGCCATTATTACACATCTGACCATCTGACATTATGCACCATACAGAGCCTCTATTGCATATTGGTCAATCTGTTGTATTATATTGAACTATTAAAACACACACACACACACACACACACACACAAGAAGACCTATATGGGAAAAAAACATTAAATATCCATCCATCCATTCTCTTCTGCTTATCCTGCTCAGCCAAGACTTCGGGATTTAGTGTTTATGCTAGTGATGGTGAGATGAAGCTTCATGAAGCACTGAAGCTTTCCATTCAATCAGTGAACCCATGGGTCGAAGGGTCATGGTGCTTCATTTGCTCTACTATGCCATCAAGTGGACACTAAATGTAAAACAGGCAGAGTGATTATAATCACAAAGTGGCTTTGGTGTGTGAAGCTTTGAACAGAATAAATTAATGATTTTTGTGATGGCAGTAAATAAATCCTGAACTAATTAATATGGTCTCTGTCTTTATGATACAATGGTGGGGTCAAGAGATCATGCCACTGGGGACATTTTATTTATTAATTTTTAATTTAGAAATAACAGCTTTGCCATAGTGCTGGGCTTCTGGTGGCTTCTTTTGTTTGAGATGATTTCATCTGCTTTAGAAAATACCCTTTTACAGGACACAGATGAAGCTGGGGTAATAATTTTTTACTATGCGCATAGTATGTTAGGAGAGATCAGCTCAAAATTTTACCAGACAGGGGAAAATCTCCCCTGGTTCCATCACCAAAAAACAAACAGCTCAAATTACAAACCAATGTGCAATAATCCCAAATATCACAAAATGTGAGGGGGGATTTATTGTGTTTCACTGCCCCTTTTATTTCAAATTACACGAATCAGTCGCATGGCTGTTCTTCTGTGCTGAGCACATGCGGAATGTAATCAAAAAGCTGGGTGAGGGCTTCCTCCACCAAAGCCTAACATGAGTCCACAGAGTCCTCCAAATGTGCTAAATGTCACAAATCTCTCAAATTTCAAAACTCAAAACTCTCCTCTGTTAATCGCCACCTTATCATGGTGGAGGGGTTTGTGTGTCCCAGTGATCCTAGGAGCTACGTTGTCTGGGGCTTGTCCCCCTGGTAGTGTCTCCCATGACAAATTGGTCCTGGGTGAGGGTCCAGACAAAGAGCTGTTCAGAAGACCCCTTATGGAAATAACAACAGGGAAACAGTTTACCCTGCCCGGCATAGGGTTACCGGGGCCCCACCCAGGGGCCACCCTGCTGCGGGAGGCTGAGGATATTGAGTCCGAATGGACCATGTTCCACACCTCCATTGTTGAGGCTGCTGCTCAGAGCTGTGGCTGCAAGGTGGTTTGTGCCTGTCGTTGTGGTAACCCCCGAACCAGATGGTGGTCACCGGAGGTGAAGGGAGCCATCAAGCTGAAGAAGGAGTCTTATCAGGCTTGGTTAACCTGTGGGACTCCGGAGGCAGCTGACAGGTATTGGCAGGCGAAGCGGAACGAAGCTTGGTCTATAGTGCGGGTGGGATGCTGCTGACTTTAACTGAGGCTATAGTTGGACGGTGGAATGAATACTTCAAAGACCTCCTGAATCTCACAGACATGCCTTCTGAGGTGGAAGCAGAGTCTGGGGATGAGGGAGATAACTTGCCCATCATTGGGGGTGAGGTCACCGAGGTGGTTAAACAACTCCTTGGTGGCAGGGCCCCTGGGGTGGACAAGATTTGCTCTGAGTTCCTGAAGGATCTGGATGTTAAAGAGCTGTCTTGATTGACATGTCTCTGCAACATCACGTGGAGATCTGGGGCGATGCCACTGGATTGGCAAACTGGATTGGTGGTCCCCATCTTTAAGAAGGGAGACTGGAGGGTGTGCTCCAACTGTCGAGGGATCACATTCCTCAGCCTCCCCGGTAAGGTCAATGCCAGGGTGCTGGAAAGGAGGGGCCACCTGTTAGTCGAACCCCAGATCCAAGAGGAACAATGCGGTTTTCGTCCTGGTCATGGAATGCTGGACCAGCTCTTTATCCTCTCAAGGATATTTGAGTGTGCGTGGGAGTTTGCCCAACCAGTCTCTATGTGCTTTGTGGACTTGGAGAAGGCATTCGATCATATCCCTCGGGGGCCTCCCTGTGGGAGGTCATGCGGGAGTATGGGGTGTCTGGTCCGTTGTTGTGGGCCAATCAGTCCCTATACAACTGCAGTGAGAGCTTGGTCCTTATAGCCGGCAATAAGTTGGACTTGTTTCCTGTGGGTTTTGGACTCCGCCTGGGCTGCCTTTTGTCACCGATTCTGTTTATAATTTTTATGGACAGAATTTCTAGGCATAGTCAGGTGGTGGAAGGCTTCTTACTTGGTGGCCTCTCGTCTCTGCTCTTTGCGGATGATGTGGTCCTATTGGTTTCATCAGGTGGTGGCCTCCAGCTCGCAGTGGAATGGTTCTCAGCCAAGTGTGAAGCAGCTGGCATGAGAGTCACAACCTTTAAATCTGAGGCCATGGTCCTCAGCTGGAAAAGGGTGGAGTGCCCTCTCTGGCTCAGGGACGAGTTCCTGCCCCAGGTGGAGGAGTTCAAGTATCTCTGGGTCTTGTTCATAAATGATGGGAGAAAGGAATGGGAGATTGACAAACGGATAGGGGCTGCGTCTGCAGTGATGTGACGCTACACCGGTATGTCGTGGTGAAGAGGGAGCTGAGTGTAAAAGTGAAGCTGTTTATTTACCGGTCGATCTACGTTCCTCCCCTCACCTATGGTCACGAGCTTTGGGTAGTGACCGAAAGAATAAGATCACGAATACAAGAGGCAGAAATGAGTTTCCTTCGAAGGGTGGTTGGCCTCTCTTTTAGAGATAAGGTGAGGAATGCGGCCATTCTGGAGGGGCTCATAGTAGAGCCGCTTCTCCTCCACATCGAGCATCTGACTAGGATGCCTCCTGGGCGCCTCTTGGGTGAGGTGTTCCGGGCATGTCCCACTGGCAGGAGGCCCCGGGGTAGACCCAGGACACGCTGGAGAGATTATATCTCTCAGCCTACCTGGGAATACCTTGGGGCCCCCCCAGATGAGCTGGTGGAGGTTGCTGGGGAGAGGGAAGCCTGGGCTTCTCTGCTTAGGATGCTGCCCCTGTGACCCTGCCCCAGATAAGTGGAACAGAATGGATGGACTGTTAATATCTGTCTCTCTTTCACTGCCATCACTTCGACAATTTTCACCTTTTCCTCAGGAACTAAATGCCATAAATTGCCATAAAACTTTTCCATTGATGTTGATGTGAGATTCTTTTTTTTTTTACCAATAGGAAAGGGGATGCCATATTTTTCTTGCATTTTTTTCTGCACAAAAGCACTTTCTGCTAGCAAATCTTTTTTTTTTTTCTTTTAGCATATCTTCCTCTGCCAACCACACATCAAACATGACAACAGTATTCAGGAAAAAGCTTAGCATAAATTCAGAAGTCTGGTTTTATGTTGTCCATCAGTGCAGGTTAAAAACTGGTATATAATTCGAAGTTCATGCTTTCTAAACAAGCTGAAACAGAGACTCAGCTAGGCAGCATCCTGCTGCTATGTCATCATAAATAAGTGGCAACTCTAGAGGGTTAAAGTACCTTAGCCTTATAGCGTCCCTGGGTCATGGACCCAGGATGGTTGTGTTTTTATTTGAGGGGTTCTCCCCTTTGTATGTATATTTAAGTTATCTTTTTCCTCCCTTGTTTCCTCAGTTTTGTCAGTGTTCACAAGTGTAGGTCTGTTAAGTTACTTCCTGTTTTACTTTGGTAACCTTACATGGTGAACTTTTTGAGTTGTGTTTTCTCTTTCCTTATTAGTGTATTCTGATCACTTGTCCTGGTTCCACTCTCCTCATCACTTCATGTGTATTTATTTCATGTGTTTTTTTCCTGCTCTTTATAGCATCTTCCCTCTTGTTGTGTGGAGTACTCACAGAAGGCTTCGTTATTTTTGACTGATGTCCTGCCAGACCTTTTATGTTGTGTTTGTATTTTTTTTTTTGTTATGAAACACTCCAGCAATAAAGCTGTGTTTTGAGTTTCCTTCAGTTTACTGAGTCTTGCATTGGAGTCCAATCTTCTGCCTGCCACACAATACCAGTATACAGCAGTTCACTTAACCATTATTTTTGGAATAAACTACAGAATGTTGTCTATGGCAAAGTACACAATGTTAGATTGCATTTCTATGTTTTGTGATTACATTTTGAATGGATTATTGTGTTTAGTGCACCTCACATTAATGGTGCATTTTTTTCTCAGTGCAGTCTGGCTAAGGAAGAGCAGAAACATGTGTACCCATGTATGTAAGGCCTAAAACCTGTCCATACAAGTCTCCAGAGTTTGAAGTTGCAACATAGTAGCAGGTCTTCGTGGAGGACTTAATGAGCTCCACAGAGGTTGAAGTTTCATTATATATTTGTCTGACTTGAACAGTTCACTTTCTAAAGATGAACACACACCAAGTTTAGGTGTCTATGAATGCAGCAATAGCCATATTAAAACTATTGTATGCTAGCTGTGTGTTACACATTTTGTCTGTTTTAAATATTAGTGTTTAATTTCCGAATGAATAAAATGAATCTAACATATATAACTCTTGGTGGTCATGTGGAAGTAGAGAAATACAGATATCTTTATTTTGTGATCATGTTTACAGTGTATATTCTGATAATTTGCAGCAATTCAACTATTGTGGTGCTTATCATCATTCACAAAAGCCTCCATGAGCCTATGTATATTTTCATTGCTGCTTTGTTACTGAACTCTGTTCTTTTGAGCACTGTGATCTACCCAAAGCTTTTGATTGACTTTTTATCTGAAAAACAGATCATTTTGTATCAAGCCTGTCTCTTTCAAGTATTCCTGTTTTATGTTTTAAGCACTTCAGAATTCTTACTGCTGACAGCGATGGCTTATGACAGATATGTGTCTATATGTAAACCTCTGCAATATCCAACTATCATGAGAAGAACAACAGTCAATATCTTCCTGGTTTTGGCCTGGTTTCTACCTGCTGTTCAGGTTGCAGTTCCAATAGCAGGAAACGGAAATACACCGCTATGTAACTTTACTTTGAAAGGTATATTTTGTAACAATTCAGTCAACCATCTTTATTGTGTGACTTCAAGAGCACTATCTGTATATGGTATGGTTGTTCTATTTAATGTTGCACTTTTTCCTACGCTTTTCATACTTTTTACATACACAAAGATCATTATAGTTGCTCGTCAGAGTTGTGGAAATGTCAAGCAAAAGGCTCTACAAACCTGCTTGCCTCATGTGCTAGTTCTAATTAACTATTCTTGTTTGCTTACTTATGATATGATTATAGTTAGACTGGAATCAGAGGTTCCAAAAACTGCACGCTTTTTAATGACATTGCAGATTGTGACATATAATCCTCTCTGCAACCCAGCAATATATGGACTAAAAATGAAAGAAATCTCAAAACAGCTCAGGACATTGTTCTGTTGAGCTAAAGTAAACTATTTTGGTCATTTATATGTTTTAATGTTTGTGTACTGTTTATTGATGAGATGTTGAGAGAAGTCACATTTTTCAGTCTAATAACTGATAAGCTTCTATAGCTTTTCAAAATCTTTTATTCTGTTTAGTCATTCCCATTTTTATTCCTATTATTTGTCTGATTATAGAGTTTAGGGTCATTTGAAATCATTGTCATAAACAAGGATTGTTTTTGTCTTTTGTTTTATAAGTGTGATGTGCAAAAATCGGGTTTAACCTTTTCCTCCTGTGGCTGAGAGCACATTATTATTTAAAATCCTAAATGAAAAGTGTACAAATATTAAGATGTTAAATGCCTGATATCACTTTCCTCATATATATTTTGGAATAATACACTTGTTAATAGTTCCATCTAACATTCTTGCATGTTTGCATTATTGCAAGCAATTTTTTTATTTTAATTTCACAAGAGAATCCAATAGATGAGACAAAATCGGTGGGGGGATTCAACAGAAGTAGAGTGATATAAGGACCAGGGCTTAAGAAATTGAGACTTTTATTATCTTGTTCAGTTTTTCAACTAAAATTAGTATAACATCAAGTCAATTAAACTTCCGGAATACTAACCTAGTCATTTAAGTAGCACAAGGAGTGGTTAATCAGTTTCAGCTGATCATCTTCTTCTCTGACTGTTTTTCACTAGTTTTGCATTTGCCTTATATGGTCAGTATCACTACTGGAAGCAAGAGGCAAAACCGGGAACCTTCAGAGGTTGCACAATTAGTCCAACTCCTCCAGGATGTGACATTACCAGAAAGTTTCCCAGCACAGTCTCAAGAGCATGGAGATTCCAGTAGATAGGCTGTTCCGCTACTAGAGGTGGACAGGGCCATAGAAGTTCCTTAACCCCACTGGTATCTGCTCTTTTGTGCAAGGAATAACAGAATGAGCACTGCCAGAGCTCTACAAAATGACCACCAGTAGGTCACTGATGAATGTCTCTGACCAAACAGACTTCAGGAAGGTGGCCTGAGAGCCTGATGTCCTCTAGTGGGCCCTGTGCTCACTGCCTGGCACTGTGAAGCCTGATTGCCATTTGTTGTAGAATACCAGAATTTGCAGGTCCACCAGTGGCACCTGTGCTTTTTACAGATGAAAGCAGGTTCACCCTGAGCACATTTCACAAACAAAAAAGGATCTACAGAAACCATGGAAAACATTATGCTGCCTGTAACACCACTCAACAGCTGGGTTTGGTGGTGGGTCAGTGATGGTCTGCTGAGGCATATTACTCAGACCTCTACCTACTTGGCAACAGCACCCTGAAGGCCATTATATTGTAGGTATCAGGATGAAATCCTTGGACCTATTGTTAGATCCTACGCTGGGTTCCTCCTGCTGCATGACAATGCCCATCCTCATACAAGCACATGGGTGCCAATCACCCAGGCTACACCTGACACCTAATTTTTTCACTTTGATTTTTCGGGTCTTCCTCTTCAGTGTGGCATCCTTTCATTCTGAACACATTACTGTATCAATATTGATATCCAGCATAATTTTTTCAACAGTGAGATCTGATGTGTTTTTAAAGCTATATAATGTGGCTCTGTGTAACTGAAACAGGGTTTAAAATATATTATATATATATGAAAAAATATCAAAAATGATATTTGCATATTAAAGATAGATCGATTGGCACCAAAAGCTTACAATTGTAGTTTTGAGTTAATTAAATATTTTGTTTGATTTGTGTGTAGGTTTGTTTCCGTCATTTAACTATGTGGTGCGATTAATGCAAAATAAATAATCTTTCTTTTTTTTTAAGGTAAAATGGTCAAATCTTATAACTCTTCAGTGTGGTTAAAAGGAATTTGTTTTAATGAGCTTGCATAAAACTAAGCTGAACATCACAGCACAGTGTCATGGTGGTTAGCACTGCTGCCTCACAGCCGGAATGGTTTAGGTTCAATTCCACCTTGTCTGGGATTTTTCTATGTGGAGTTCTCTTGTTTGGGTTTTCTCCGGGTATTTCGGTTTCTTCCCACAGTCCAAAGACATGCACTCAGTGGAGTTAGGTTAATTGGTGATTCTAATTTGCCCATAGGCAATTTGTGAATCTGTATGGTTGTCTGTCTCTCTGTGTTAGCGCTGCGACAGGCTGGCCACCTGTACAGGGCCGTTTGACTGCCTCTTGCCCTTTGACAGCTGAGTCACTGTCCTGACACACTGAAACTTACGGCATCATCCATAAGATTGGTCATAAAATGTGTATCTTACACGTTTCATTACAAAGACTACATATATATGATCTGTACCTTTTTTTTTGTTTTCATCAACTGTCGAATGGCCAAGCAGAAACTTCCGGGTCACTTCTTGCAAGCTCTGTCCACACAAAAAGAGAGTCACTCATCACACATCACTTTGTAGCTGATTGGTTAAGAGTGGACATTTCAGGCTCTGGTTGCCCAAGTAATCCTCTAATGTATTTACTACCCCGTCATACGTTAATTAACAGTTTCCTGAACTCCCACATTGGTACTTCCTTAATTCACTTGCCTCGAAGGTAAAAAGTTTAACTTTGGGTTCACCCACTTCACATTGCCAGCAGTTACTTCACCTATCGTCACTTGAAGTTGCTGAATGTCATTGAGTTTATGTGGTCTCTGGTCTCTACATCACTATTTGTTTCCTGTGTGGATGCCCAATCATTCAGAGAAACTCCCTATTTGACCACATCCATGGTCAATCCCTGTTTTAGTCAGCCATGCATATACTTGTCTATTAGTTTATTTATTTATTATTTATTGGTTTGATAATGCTCCTTCGTGAATCACTAGGGGTTTGTGTTCCAGTGATCCCAGGAGCTATGTCTGGGAGCTTGTCCCCCTGGTAGGGTTTCCCATGGCAAATTAGTCCTGGGTGAGGGCTAGTTAAAGAGCTGTTCAGAAGACTCCTATGGAAATGCTAACAAGGGAACTGTTTTCCCTGCTTAGGATAGGGTTACTGGGGCCCCACCCTGGAGCCAGGCCTGGGGAGGGAGCTCAACGGAGAGTGTCTGGTGGCCGGGCATTAGCCCGTGGTGCCTGGCCGGGCGCAGCTCGAAGAGATGACATAGGCCCACCCTCCTGTAGGCCCACCACCCATAGAGGTTGGGTTGGGTGCAATGTGTTTCAGGCAGCAGCCAAGGGTGGATGCCCAGGCAGACCGATCCCCAGCTATCGAGCTGGCTATTGGGACATAGAATGTCACCTGGGGAAGGAGCCTGAGCTAATGCATGAGGGTGAGTGATACTGACTAGATATAGTGAACACATGGCCTGGAACCATTCTCCTGGAGAAGGGCTGTGCTCTGTTCCAGTCTGGAGTTGCACTCGGTGAGAGGCGGCAAGCTGGGGTGGGGATTCTTGCATCCCCTCGGCTTGCTGCCTGTACATCGGACTTTTCACTGGTAGATGAGAGTGTTTCTTCCCTGCACCTTCCGGTGACTCCATTGTCCTGCTGGGAGACTTTAATGCTCACATGGGCAATGACAGTGAGACCTGGAGGCGCATGATTGGGAGGAATGACCTGCCTGATCCAAACCCAAATGGTGTCTTGTTATTGGACTTCTGTGCAAACCACAATTTGTCCATAATGAACACCATGTTCGAACATAAGGATGTCCATAAGTCCACAAAGCACCAGGACACCAGGTTGCAGGTTGATGATCCATTTTGTAATTGTATCACCAGATCCGTGGCCCTATGTTCTAGATACTTGGGTGAAGAAAGGAGCTGAGCTGTCAAATGATCACCACCTGGTGGTGAGCTGGATCCGGTGGTGGGCGAAGATGCTAGACAGACCTGACAAACATGAACATCTTGTGAGGGTGTGCTGTGAATGCCTGCAATCAGCGGTCTGCAAGATCTTCAACTCCCATGTCCGGCAGAACTTCGGCAACATCTCGAGGGAGGCTGAGGACAATGAGTTCAAATGGACCATGTTCCACTGCAAGGTGGTTGGTGGCATGTCGTGGTGGTATCCCCCAAACCAGGGGGCTCTAGTGGTCACTGGAGATGAAGGGAGCCATCAAGCTGAAGATGGAGTCTTATGGGACTCTGGAGGCAGCTGACAGGTACCAGCAGGTCAAGCGGAATGCAGCTCAGGTGGTGGCTGAAGCAAAAACTGTGGGAGGAGTTTGTCCATGGAAAAAGACTTTTAGATGGCATTGAAGCGATTCTGGCAAACTTTTAGGTGACTCAGGAGGGGAAAGCAGTGCACTACTCACATGGTTTATAGTATGGGTGGAGTGCTGCTAACTACCTTGAGGACTTCGTTATTCCCACTGACACGCCTTCTGTAGTGGAAACAGTCTGGGGATGAGGGGGATGACTTGCCTATCACCAAGAGTGAGGTCACTGAGGTGGTTAAACAACTCCTTGGTGACAGGGCCCCTGGGGCGAATGAGATTCACCCGGAGTTCCTGAAGGCTCTGGATGTTGCAGAGGTGTGGAGATCTGGGGTGGTGCCACTGGACTGGCAGACCAGGGTGGGGGTCCCCATCTTTAAGAAGGGAGACTGGAGTGTGTGCTCCAACTTTTGGGGGATCATACTCCTCAGACTTCCTGGTAAGGTCTATGCCAGGGTGCTGGAAAGGAGGGTCCACCTGTTAGTCGAACCCCGGATCCAAGAGGAACAATGCCTTTTTTTACCTGGTTGTGGAGTGCTGGACCAGCTCTTCATCCTCTTGATGATATTCGAGTGTGTGTGGGAGTTTACCCATCCAGTCTACATGTGCTTTGTGGACTTGGAGAAGGCACTCAACTGTGTCCCTCAGGGTATCCTGTGGGAAGTCCTGCGGGAATATGGGGTGTCTGGCCTGTTGTTGCGGGCCATTCAGTCAATGCACAACCGCAGCGAGAGCTTGGTCCTTATAGCTGGCAATAAGTCGGATTTGTTTCCTGTTGGTGTGGACTTCGCCAGGGCATGAGAATCAGCACCTCTAAGTCTGAGGTCATGGTCCTCAGCCAGAAAAGGGTGGAGTGCCCTCTCCAGCTCAGGGACGAGTTCCTGCCCCAGGTAGAGGAGTTTAAATATCTTGAGGTCTTGTTCTTAAGTGACGGGAGAAGGAAACAGGAGATCGACAGACACTGCACCGGTAAGTCGTGGAGAAGAGGGAGCTTTGGGTAGTAACCGAAAGGATAAGATCACGAATACAAGCAGCAGAAATGAGCTTCCTCCGAAGGGTGGCTGGCCTGTCCTTTAGAAATAGGGTGAGGAGTGTGGCCATTCAGGAGGGGCTCAAAGTAGAGCCACTGCTCCTCCACATTGAGTGGAGCAAGTTGAGGTGGCTAGGGCATCTGACTAGGATGCCTCCTGGGTGCCTCTTGGGTGAGGTGTTCCAGGCATGTCCTACTGGGAGGAGGCCCGAGGTAGACCAAGGACATGCTGGAGAGATTTTATCTCTTGGATAGCCTGGGAATGTCTTGGGGTCCCTCCGGATGAGCTGGTGGAGGTGACTGGGGAGAGGGAAGTCTGGGCTTCTCTGCGTAGGCTCCTTCACCCGTGACCCTGCCTTGGATAAGTGGAAGGAAATGAATGGATGGTTGGATGGTTTGATAATTATTAGATGGGATGCAAAGAGTTGGGGAGCTGTGAATGTGTTGGTCCTGTGTCAGCTGGTGACCTGTGCAGAGTGTACCCTGCCTTTCGCTTTATATCAGCTGGGATTTGCTCCAGCCCCCCCGCGACCCTGAGCAGGATACATGGAAGAGAATGGATGGATGGATGCTTGGACAACACAACACAACATTAAAAAGCAGAAAATAACATTAATAAATAAGTTCAAATAAATAATTATCTGCATAAATGAATGGAAGTTGTTTTCTATATAAGATGAAAACCTCTGGATATATTCCAGTGCACAACTTTATTGCACAAACTAATATGTACTAACTAATATTTTTAAAGTGCCACTATGGGTCACCACAGTGGGTAGCTCCGCATGTTTCATGTTTCAAAGGTTTATGCCGGATGTCCTTCCTGATGCAACCTCAAAGGGGATTTGTATCTCCAGCTGGAATCAAAACAGCAACCTTTCATTTGTCAAGCAAATGTGTTAACCACTCCACTTAAGACACAAAAATTTTCATCATCAAGAGAAAAATCTTGAGTGATTTTACATCATTGGTTTGGGTCAAACTCAGATGTAATAAACACACCCCTTACCATCAAGCATGTTGTGCACTGTGGTGAAAGTCTACAAAGACTTCAACTTTTTCAAACATCCAAATGACCATACCTTCCATCCACCCAACCATTTTCTTTGTAGCTTTTTTCATCCACCCTCCAGAATTCTGTCTATACTACTAAGCGTATAGTACCTCCATAGAGTAAAAATTAAAAAAAAAACTTATAGGGAAACACAATAAAGGACATAGGACTGTAAATGTCAAATGGTCAGGTTTGCTGAAGTTGTTTACATGTTAGTGGAGAATTAATGAGATCCATAGAGGATGGAACATTTTCTGATAAAATGAAGCCACAGAGTCAGTCACTCACCCTAGTAGTCCAGTGCAGGAAATATATTACTATAGTACTGTAAGACTTGTCTTTTCATTTGTTATTTATTAATACCTGTTATGTGATCTAATTCTACAGCTGATAACATTTTGGTTTATTCGATGGATGTTGAATTAAATGTAACATTAATAACTCTTGGTGGGTTTGTAGAATTGCACAGATACAGATATCTTTATTTTGTGGTCATATTGACAATTTATATTCTGATACTCTGCTGTAATTCCACTATAGTGTGCATTATCTGGACTCACACAAACCTTCATGAGCCAATGTACATTTTCATTGCAGCTTTGTTAATCAACTCTGTTCTTTACAGCACGACTATTTATCCAAAGCTTTTATCGGATGTTTTGTCTGAAAAACAGGTTATATCGTATCCATTCTGTCTCATCCAAGGTTTTTCATATTACACCTTGGATGGTTCAGAGTTTTTACTGTTGGCAGCCATGGCCTATGACAGGTATGTGTCTATATGCAAACCCCTGCAATATCCAGTTATCATGAATAAAAAAACTATACATGTCTGTCTGGTTTCAGCTTGGCTCATACCTGCTTTTGAGATTGCAGTGTCAATTGTGTTGTATTCTAATGTAAAACTCTGTAGGTTTACTCTGGCAGGAATTTTTTGTAACAATTCATTTTACAAGCTTCAGTGTGTGTCCTCAGTAGTAATATCTATATATGGTGTGGTCACAGTGATAAATATTGCCCTTCTGCCTCTGCTTTTCATACTTTTTTCATACATCAGGATTCTCAGGATATCTTACCAAAGCTGTAGAGAAGTGAGGAAAAAGCTGCAAAGACCTGTTTACCCCACTTGCTGGTGTTAATAAACTTCTCTTGTTTTATTGGTTTTGATGCAATTATAATGAGACTGGAATCTGATCTATCAACAACTCTTCGTTTGATATTAACCTTTCAGGCAATTGTTTTTCATCCTCTTTTAAATCCAATCATATATGGACTCAAAATGAGTGAAATTTCTAAACATCTCAGGATATTGTTGTGTCTAGTTAAACACTGATGTTACTGCACTATTAGTCAATGTGTGATCATTTCAATTGTAACTGTACTGCACATGAGACATGAAGTATCATCTGATATCATATACTATGACATTTTGATAAGGAAATGTTAATGTCTGTTCTTCTATTGATCAAGTATGTAATTGCTATAGAGCAAAAATGAACAACTTTTTAAACTGTTGCTGGTAATGTTTGAAGTCTAATCAGCTTGTATGCCTGCATTCCACATTTTTCTTTCTTTTTCCATGTTATTGTTTTACCACTGTGGATTTTTAAAACATAAAATAAATTTAGTAAAATGCATCAAATGCCGAATGTTGTGCATATGTATCAACCAAATGACTTCTTTGATGGGGAATAGGATTGTTCATTCTGTCAATGACATGCACAGTACCAGTCAAAAGTTTGGACACATTCGCCTATCCCTCATTGTGTTGGTGTTAAATCAATAAACAATAACTGTCAAGAAAATCATATTTACCTTTTCTTAATTGTGATGACAGAATTTATATTTATTTATCCTCAGCTGAATTGTCATATGTACAATTATATATGATTGTGGGATTTGTATCAAATATCTGTGCAAGCCATATAGATGTTGGCACTCCCAGGTGATGTTTATGCAAAGTTTCATCATGAATACTACACTCGTCTAGGAAGAGAGAGGGAACATAAAATTGCTGCTGTTGAAAAGTACCTGTTATAGCATAAAACTGCAACCATAAAGCTTCACTGTGGGGATGGTGGGTGCTATTCTGAACTATATTTATTTCAAATAAGTGTTTGCCACCACTCCATTCATTTCAAAGCTAA
>JAMQGT020014361.1:0-17465 GCA_024447675.2 Pterophyllum scalare
TGCGCTTAACCCTCAAGCCTCCCAGGCCTCTGGGAGAGGACCCAAGGTTGAAGATGACACACATAGCACCCCCAGGGCATCAGAGGGAGAACTTTATATATTATAATTTAATCCACTAGTATGCACAAACTCTTCAAGTGAAATAATATGTTTAAGGCTAAGAGAGGATTATTAATTCTTATCCTTGAATTTTCAAAATTTGATGTTTCACAAAAAGGCTGAAAAAAAATAGTAAAGCACATGACTCTTTTTTGATTAAGATGCCAACCTACAGTTATTTACTTACATTCTTGAATAGACATAAAAAAATAGCTCTAGTGGTTGAATGTTATACTTGATTAATTTCTGATTTCTCAGAGAAGTCCAGTGTTCAGGCTCATATAATATAATATAATATAATATAATATAATATAATATAATATAATATAATATAATATAATATAATATAATATAATATAATATAATATAATATAATTCTGAATTCAGTCATTTTTTTCTTTTTTTTGTGACAGGTGGTATAATAAGAAACATTTTGAAAAAACATCAGATCTCAATAGGGAAGAAATCATGCTGAAATCTATACTGATATGGACTGGGTGATGTGTTTGGAATAAAGAATGCCAAATTGTTTGATGGAAGTGAAAATTATCAACCTACATAGAGCTGTAGCCACTCTACTTTGAACCCCTCTCAAATGACTGCATTCCTAGCCTAGCTCTAAGGGAGAGGCCAGCCACTCTTCAGAGGAAGCTCAGTTCTGCCACTTGGATCAGTGATTTTGTTCTTTGGGACAACACTTAAAGCTCGTGACCATAGGTCCATAGGTCAGGCAAATTGACTGCTTCACTTTTATGCTCAACTTTCTCTTTACCACGATGGACTGGTGCATCAAGACCCCAAGATACTTAAACTCCTCCACTTGGGGCAGATAAACCCACCAGAAACAAGTCTGACTTATTGTTGGCAATGTGAACCAAGCTCTTGCTACAGTTATACAGGGACTGAATAGGTCGTAAAAATGGGCCAGACACCCCGTGCTGCAAGTTAGGGTGTCATTGCCTAGTCTGTAGCTTTCTGTGCGTCCCTCCATGGATATGCTTTCCCAGACCATCACTATCCCACCAGCAAATCATGGTGCACAATGTTACAAGCAGCATAACATTCTGCACCTCTTCTCCAGACCCAGTCACATGTGCTCAGGGTGAAACTGTTCTCATCTGCGAAAAGCACAGGGCACGAGTGGTGGACCTGTCAATTCTGGTATTCTATGGCAAATGCCAATGGTTCTGGCAGTGTTCACCCTGTTCCTCCTTGCCCAAAGGAGCAGATACCAGTCCTGCTGATGTTCTAGTAATATTCTATGGCCCTGTCCAGTTCTTACTTATCTCCTGGAATGTCCTCCATGCTCTTGACCAAACTTTTTGGCAATGTATCATGCATATCATGTATTCATGCACCATCCTGGTGGAGCTGGACCACCTGTGCAACCTCCAGGTAATGTCTCATTCTACTAAAAATTGTGTGAAAAGATGAGAAAGGAAAAATTGTCAGTGGCCTCCACCAGTAAAGCCATTCCTGTTTTGGGGGGTTGTCTCATTGTGCTGCAGCTGCCATTAACCCTTCATAGGGCACTCACTGAAGTCCTTTGAAATTGGAAAATTCCAACTTTAGAGTGTTACTGGAGGATGTAAGACTTAATTACTTTTGTGACATTTATCGAAATGTTTCATTTTGATGTAGAAAATCAAGGTCAGTGAAGTTACCATGTTTGGTTCCTTGCTCATATGTGGCAAAAAACAAACAAACAAACAAATAACTCCAAGAACTGTATAAATAAAAAAATGCTAAAAAAAACAAACAAACACATATATGGTGAAAGGAACATGTATTTTAGAACATTAAAACCGATTCATTACAACATTAGTTTTTAGAACATTATAACATACTCATTATGAATTTATACATTTCTTCTTAACCTCACTGAGGTGTGGGATGGGCATCAAATATAAAGTGTGCAGAAATTACCAATAATAGTTAATTGCTCTATAAAGGTTTAATTGTATTAACACCAAAGCAGCTGAAGCTAAGTAACAAACTGACCAGATCAATATCCCAGAAGTTTAACTGGACTTCATGCAATGCTCTGATTAAAAAGTGTTTCTTATATGTTTGCATGCATGTAAATAGATATATGCGTGTGCTATCGTTGCAGAAAATCTACACCTACAAAATGTTTGTATATGCATAATTCAATAATGTGTATGTGTGTGTGTGTTATGTACAAAAATAGGGATTTATTACAACAATGCAATTAATAAAAATATTTTAATAGTACAATTCAATGTTTTTCCAGGAAAGTAATTAATATATTCACATTTTTGTTTGTTAATTAATAAATTTCATCTTAAATACACATACAAATGAATGTTTTAATGTTTATATATGATAAAGAAAGTTGGCATCTGAAAATGAAACACTTCTGTTTTCCTAAAATAAAATTCACTTTTCTCCCAAATATGCTATTATTTATAATACCAGCTAAAATGATGATTACAGTTGAAGACCAAATCAGTGGCCTGATTGGTGTGAAAATCAAAGTCTATACAAGCTTTGCCATGTCTACAAGCTGTTTGCCTTTTCATTTTCTTTTATAACAGGACACTTGATTGCTCCTGGGTGATTCTATGCTTGTTGACAAATATTCATGAACTTCCTGCTGGGCTACTGTTTAGGAAACTGTTTGTATGAGCACAAGTGCATGATTATAAGTTAAACTGAAAACACACAAAATTGTGAAATGTTAAAGTGTTGATTGAAATCATGTCACTGTGCTTAATTTGTCTGATCAGGATGTGTGCAAAGGACTGTTACACATCGATGCTTAAATGCTGCTCTACCGTAATCACTAGTCGTTTGCCTTCTAGATTCTTATACTGTTGTTATCTCTTTTAATCTACACATAAGCATAATCCTATATTCATTCCCAGCAGTCTCCTAAATTCTTACAAGTGTATGTTTTAAATGGCAAGGCTTTTGTGTTCTCATGCTGTAACTAATTCTTCACCAAAGCCCACAAACACTCAGAAATAATCTTCCTATGCAATCCAGGACCTTTGATGAAAGTTAGTGGAGATCAAGGGGATCTGTCAAGTGCTTTCCAGTTTTATGGTATGGTATTCTCCAAGGCCACCTTCAATAGTTCTGCATCAACAGTGCATATTTTTTTTGTATGATGGGGATTTGCCTTTGCCCCATAGCAGCTTTCTCCTTTGGGTAGATTTTCAGTTCAACAGTAGACAGTACATCCACATGTAGCCTGTAAAGTGATAATTAATGATTAAATACAGAGTGGAGTATAAACAGAATGAAAAGAGGTGAATAAGAAGAAAGACGCAGTGCATCATGGGAACCCCCCAGCAGCCTAGGCCTATTGCACCATAGCTAGGGGAGGGTTCAGGGTCACCTGATCCAGTCCTAACTATAAGCTTTATAATAAAGGAAAGTTTTAAGCCTAATCTTGAAAATAGAGAGGGTGTCTGTCTCCTGAATCCAAACTGGGAGCTGGTTCCACAGAAGAGGGGCCTGAAAGCTGAAGGCTCTGCCTCCCATTCTACTCTGAAGTATCCTAGGAACCAAAGTAAGCCAGCAGTCTGAGAGCGAAGTGCTCTATTGGGGTGATACGGTACTATGAGGTCTTTGAGATATGATGGGGCCTGATTATTCAAGACCTTGTATGTGAGGAGAAGGATTTTAAATTCTATTCTAGATTTAACAGGGAGCCAATGAAGAGAAGCCAGTATGGGAGAAATCTGCTCTCTCTTTCTAGTCCCTGTCAGTACTCTAGCTGCAGCATTTTGGATCAGCTGAAGGCTTTTCAGGGAGCTTTTAGGACAGCCTGATAATAATGAATGACAATTGTCCAGCCTAGAAGTAATAAATGCACGAATTAGCTTTTCAGCACCAGTCTGAGGAAGGATGTTTCTAATTTTAGAAATATTGCGCAAATGCAAAAAAGCAGTGCTACAGTACATATTTGTTTAATATTTGCACTGATGGACATATCCTCATCAAAAATATCAAGGTAATGCCATCCACAGTAAGTATCTGTATTTCTAAGATTTCAAGAACTTTTGAGAGAAAAGAAAGATTGGAGATTGGCCTATAATTAACTAAGACAGCTGGGTCAAGTGATGGCTTTTTAAGTAATGGTTTAATTGCTACCACCTTGAAGGCCTGTGGTACATAGCCAGATAATAAAGACAGATTAATCATTTTTAAGATTGAAGCATCAATAAATGGAAAGACTTCTTTGAACAGTCCAGTAGGAATGGGATCTAATAAACATTAACATTCTGTTAAACTAACCCAACCTGGGACTGATATGACACGTAGGTGTAATGTAAGTGAGAGGTGTGATGTGTTCCATATCACACAAAAATGTACCAGATCTGTTTTGCCATCTGGTTTGAAAGTAACAAGGTGTTCATTCAGTATGACCACCTTTTTCTACAAAAATGAGAGGGCTCGTAACTGAGTTATGTTTTGTTTTTTTCATGGTTTGCTTATTCTGGCAGTGAATGTTTTCCAGCCACAAATGGACTATATTAAAACCTTAAGTGTTACTAGGCCTAATCTTGCAAATTACAAAGATAGATTCACGTGAAGTTTAAAGGTAGCAGGTGTGGCTCCATGGCCTATTTGTCAGCCATCATATCTGCAATATGGTCACATTCCCCTCCCTCATTAGCAAAAGTCAACTCCAGCACACCATGTCTCAAACGTGCAAGCTTTTTACATTTTCATTATTTTTTAGTCATGAACAGCAAACAACAAAAGCAAATTAGGATTAGTATTGAAAATCATGTAGCTCCAGTAGTGCTCAACGAGTAAGAAAATTATTATTATGATAATGAAATTTCAGACAGCTTGAGATGCCACTTAAAACCCAGTTATGAATGGGCTATGAATGCTTTGTGTGTTGCTGCTAAGTGCAAGTACAGCTGAGCCTAAGTATCTATGTATCTTCAGGGTTGTAGTACAGTGGAGAGGATGAGTGATGCTCGGTGCTGTTGGCCAGTTAACTGTAAAAGGCTGGTTATACAGCAGAGTCAAGCCTTTAAGGTAATCAGTAATAAGAGCAAGACTATGAAAATTGTTCTCAGTGGTTTTGAAAACAAAGCTATAAAGATGTTCCTTAAACCCTGATGCAGAGTCAGAAAAATATATGCAGAAAAAATACACAATGAACAGTGGAAAAGTTTTGTTACTACAATCCTTCAAATTCATCTCTTTGTGCACCTCTGAACCACTTCCAGTTATTATTTATATAAAGCTCCTTGGAATTCTTATCTGCACAATTGCACATGTGTCTGTCAGAATTTGAGCTTCTCTCAAAGTCTTGCAGTAACCACCTTGTGAAAATGTTTAGATTCAAAGCAAGCTTCTGGTGAGTTTTTATCCATCTCACTGTATTCTGAGTACAGTACTGTAGGTCTTATTATCTGAACTGTGATTTGAATTACAGTGCTGTGACAAAGCATTTGTCTCCTTCCTGATTTCTTAGTGTTTTGCAGATATGTCACACTTATGTAAAGATCATCAAACAAATTTTAATACTTCACAGATAAGCAGAGTAAATACACACCGCAGTTTTTAAATTATGATTTCATTTATTAAAGGGAAAACTTTATCCAAACCTACCTGAACCTGTGAGGAAAAAGTAATTGCCCCTAAACCTAATTATTGATTGTGCCACTCTTGGTAACAAGAACTGCAATCAAGAGTTTGCAATAACTGGCAGTGAGTCTTGCACATCACTGGGGAGGAATTTTGATCCACTCTTGTTTGCAGAATTGTTCAAATTCAGCCACATTGGAGGGTTTCGACCAGGAACAGCCTGATTAACGTCATGCCAAAGCATCTGAATTTGAATTTTAAAATGGAGTTTGATTAGGCCGTTCCAAAACATTTTCTAAAACATTTTATTATTATTATTTTTTTGTAGCCATTCAGTGGACTTGCTGGTGTGTTTCCAATCATTGTCCGGCTGCATAACCGAACGAATGGCCGGACATTCTTCTTCAGGATTTTCTTGTAGAGAGCAGAGTTCACGGTTCCAGGTTCTAAAGCAGCACCATCATACCACCCCCACCATGTTTAATTGTTAGCATGATGTTCTTTTTATGAAATGGTGTGTTAGTTTTATGCCATGTAGCATGGATTCAAACCTTCCAAAAGTTCTACTTTTGTCTCACCAGCCCATATAATATTTTCTGAGGTGCTGAGGACCATCAAATATGGCATAAAAGCAAAGGTGAAACAAGCCTTTATATTTGTTTTGGTCAGCGGCGGTTTTAGCCTTATTACGCAACATCATCATTTAAAAACTTAATTTTGTGTTATTTACTTGGCTTATCTTTGTCTAATAAACAGATAAATATTTGTAAGGTGAGCTGAAAAATGTAAGTGTGACAAATATGCAAAACACTAAGAAATCAGGAAGGGAGCAAATACTTTTCTGTTTAAACATAGAAAACTCATATGGAAAAAAGAAAAAAATACACTTGATCGTCTGAATAAACAATGTGATTGGTGGGAACGACTCATCATTTGTTGCCACAATTGTGGCACAACAGCATGACAGATTCATCATTAAATCACTAATAATATTTTAAATTGGTAACATTACAAATGCTAAAGTATTTCAGTTTATTACATCATGATGGTGCAGAGGTTATCACAGTTTACCACTATTGCACAGTAACAAAGCAACCTTCATCTGGCATTATATAAGAAATATAGAAAAATGTATAACATACAAAAATACTGTTGAATTTTCTTACAAAACATACATGAGGGCAGAGGAGAAAACCTTTCTACTTAATGAACACAGTGTTTGAAAGCAGACAGACAGAGTAAACATCAGATCCAACCCTGCATATGCCTTCGTGAAAGATGCAGTGTTTCTCTAAGTAGATATTCTTCCCTAAAAAACACAATTTCCAACTCAGACTCATCTCAGATTTTTCATCATACACACAGTTGGTATAACTGTATGGATGTTTGTGGATACATGCACTGAAATAGCAAGATATATGACATCATTTTGCAGATCTAGTTCCAGTTTTTTTCACATATATTTTCCTTTATTTGTCTTTCACTTTGATGATTAGTAATTGTTTAGCTAACATGGAAATATATAATATAATTTAAATATTTAGAAATTATCTACTTTTTCATTTAAGTTTATTTAAGGAATTGCTCTTTGCTACAGATTAATCAACAAAAGTAGCAAATAAAACAGGACTAAATGAAGAAAATCTTATACAGCATGTTGTACGGAAGTTATAAAATCAAGCTTTCAAACAGCAAACCAGTGCTGGCTGAAGAGGTGCAGGAGTTACTGAACCATCAGAGTGATCAAAAAAGTTGAACAGGGACACAGCCAAGCCTTTGTTCATGCATTTCTTCTCTGATTAACACTGAAAGCTGCATGACGGATTGTCCTTAATTCCCAGCCTAAAGGTCTTAAAATCGGTTTAGCCTGTGCAAATACTGTGTACTATACAACAAACTGTTTAATGACATAGTTATAAGTTTATAAGTGCTTTGAGTGCTCAGTTAGAGTAGAAAAGCTCTATATAAGAACTAGTTCATTTACCATTTACCATAACATAAGGTTATAACATAAGGCTACAAAGTCAAAAAAATAAAAAAAGGTCACAACCTGGATTTTACTGAGCAAATAGGTAAAATTCTTCCATTGGATAATTACTACAGTGTATCATTAGTTTCAGCTGGCATCCATCCATCCATCCATTTGCTGCCACTATCTGGGTGCAGGTCACAAGAGCAGCACTCTAAGCAGAAACACCCACCCACCTCCCTTTTCCAAGTGAATGGAGAGATATAACCTCTCCAGTGTGTAATGGGCCTGCCCCTGGCACTCCTTCCAGTGGGACATGCCAAGAATCCCTCACCTAGGAGGCACCCAGGAGGCATCATTGTCAACTGCCCAAACCACCTCAGTTGGCTGCTTTAAATGTGGAGGAGTAGCAGCTCTACTCAGATCCTCACTCACATGGCCAAACTCCTCACACTAGCTCTAAGGCTGAGCCCAGCCACCCGGCACAGGAAGCTCATTTCCAGCACTTGTATTTGCAATCTCATGCTTTTGGTTGCTGCACAGAGCTTGTCACCATAGGTGAGAGTAAGAATGTAAACTGGCCTTTGAATCGACAGCTTCGTTTTGACACTTAGCTCTCTCATCACCACAACAGACTAGCACAGAGTCCACATGACTGTGGACCCTGTAACACTTAAACTCCTCCACATGGGTAACTCAACCCTTCGAGTTACCCTCAACCCTTCTTGACTGAGGGCCGTGGCCCTGGACTTTCAGGTCCTAATTCTCATCCCAGCCATCACAGACTAGATGGACTAACTCCAAGGCACCCAAAACCCACATTATTCCACCAGAATCTGAGGTTCGACTAACAAACGGCCTCTCCTCTCCATTACTCTGGATTAGACTTTCCCAGGAAGCCTGGGAAGCATGTTCACCCCAAAGTTGGAATACACTCCCCAGCCCCCATTCTTGAAGAGGGAAAACACCACCGCAGTCTGCAAATACAGAGGGAGTGTCCCTGACTTCCATGCAGTGTTGCAGAGGCGCGTCAGCCGTGAGAGCCCCACAACATCCAGAGCCTTCAAAAACTCTTGGCGAATCTCACTGTGACTCTAAGTACAGTTGTGGTTAGCATCTTAACAGCCCAGATTCTGCTTTAGTTTTTCTTGAAAAGGAACAACTTTTTGGATGTTTTACTTTTTTTTTAAATGCAATACTACACTTTTCCCCCAGCTCCTTCTTTTCCCATCTGCAATGGCTCTTAGTCACTAGTCACTAGAGTCATGAATCTGGGCTCTACAGGAGTGAACGCTGCCTTGAGTTGAGACTATTAAGAATTAGCTCATCATAGCTTCATCATTGTATCTATTTTAAATCTTTGCTGAATAAATGCTCATTTCTGATTGAATATGCAGACTGACTCCTGCCACCAGCAGGAGCTTTGTCTGTAGTGCAATGACCTTTCATTCTCCACTCTCCTTCTCTTGCTTCTAGGTTACCGCTGTCTCCATATCAACCTATGCAGTGATAATATGCCAGGTTGCATAATGGATTGATTTTCTTTTATGGAGGTCTGAACCAAATGACTTTGAAGAACTGGCACCTCTAATGTGGTTCCCTGGGACATAGTTTATTTAGGTAATAGCCTAAATAAGACTGCAGGTGCTATTTTGCAAATGAATGTGCCTCCCTTTGGCCTCATCAAGCATTTCAGTGATAAAACTGCAATTTAGAGTGAAAATAAATAGTAGCAGCTCTAAAGAGGAATTATCTTCCAAGTTTTTGAAGTTGTTGCAATTGTCTTTTAACCCTGTTCAGATATGCCGTAAAGGAGCAAAATAATGTGCACAAAGAGACTGCTTCATTTCTTTTCTATCAAGCCAAATCAAGTAGGAGTTTGGAGCAAAATTAACCTGAATAATTAAAATGACTGACATGCATTTCTTCCTTTCTTTCTTAATCCTGTCCTACTGAACTATTTCTACTTTCGATTCACAGTTGGTAATTATCTACAATATGAAATTGTCCCAGTACAGTGGGTTTTTTTCTTTAGAAAATGCATTGTTTCCCACCAAAATTATGGGCCAGTTTGGCTTTTGTTGCATCTCACCTGCAAGTGTGTGTATATATGGACTTTCAAAGAAGCTGCTGTGCTCACTGGCTGGACTAAAGCAATCTATATTGAATCTTTTCATTTCTGCAAATATTTCTTTCTAGATTAGTGTAAATTCTCTCCCTACACCAGCAGGGAAAAGATGCAAGTTCTTTTTTCTGAACAAAATGCTGATTGGATCAGACAGAGTCTTTGGCAACCAGTTTAGCCTTGGTAGCATTAGCCAAGGTCATTCACCTACAGACATCCCAGACGCCATCTGAGGACTGGCCTATCCCTCTACTTGTTTGTTTATTTCTGCAAATGCCATTCCGTTTTTATGGAATCTGGAATCTAATAGACCTGAGACTTCACTGAAATGATAGAGCATTTCATTCCAACATTTTAACAGCTACAATTCATCAGCATTGGGAAAACCTCTCAGTGCCACTCACTCCTGACAAATGGGGCATAGAAGTAGGTGTAGGGTTTAATTTCCTTCTTCAGTGTCATGCAATTAGACTAATATGAGTATGATGAATGTGATCATATTTATTTATTTATCTACTTAACTCCAGTGTTCGTTGTGGGGTCAAACACAAAAAGATTTATGAAAACTTTGCTTTGATTTTAGATTATTTTAAACCGTATATATTAGGAAGCGGTAAGAGAGATATAATCCTGTATTTGAGCATGTGTGCATGTGCATAGATACAATCCTTCAGTTCCCTGATTACACATTGATTTCAAATTTGTAAATTCAGGTCAATGGCATTCCTGCTGTATAAAATACTGTTTTGCTTTTTCAAAGGGCTTGTGTGACTCAGTCACACACAAGCTGTTCTGTGGTGGAGGTGCATGAATACAACTCATGATGTTAAAGGGCATTTTATAACCCAAACTATAATCTTTTACTTATTCTAATCAAGCACCTTGTAGTGCCTTAAACGTGCCAAGTGTCTAACCCTAACCAAGCACCTTTAGTTCCTAAAGCCTAGCCAGCAGGTGAAAGTAAAGAACAAGTAGAAATGAAGTGCGAAGCAGAAATTCCAAATGGGACAAACCACCACCCTTATAACCTCTTGGAAGGGTGAGTCAAGCCACTGAGTCAAGGCTTGGAAACCCCTCCCAAATGATTGCACTCCTCACCCTATCTCTAAGGGAGAGGCCAGCCACCCTTCAGAGAAGGCTCTTTTTCCTCTTCGTTTCTGGTGACTCTATCATCCTATTGGGAGACTTCAATGCTTCCATGGGCAACGACAGTGAGGTCTGAAGGGGCATGATTAGGAGGAATGGCCTGTATGATCTGAACCCGATTGGTGTTCTGTTATTGAACTCCTGCGCAAACCACAGTTTCTCCATAACAAACACCATATTCGAACTGAAGAATGTCCATAAGTGCACAGAGCACCAGTATCCTATTGGTTGCAGGTCAATGATCAATTTTGTAATTGTGTCATCAGATCTGCGGCCGTATGTTCTGGACACTCAAGCTGAGCTGTCAACTGATCACCACCTGGTGATGAGTTGGATCAGATGTGTGTGTATGTGTGTGTGTGTGTGTGTGTGGGGGGGGGGGGTTGAAGTGTTGAACAGACCTGACACTAAACGAGTGAGGGTGTGCTGGGAACACCTGACAGAGGTCCCGGTTCACGATATCTTTAACTCCCACTTCCGGTAGAACTTTGACAGCGTTCCGAGGGAGGCTGAAGACACTGAGTCCAAAAGGAACATATTCTGCACCTCCATTGTTCAGGCAGCCACAAGAAGCTGTGGCTGCCAGGTGGTTGGTGCCTGTCATGGTGGTAATCCCCGAACCAGATGGTGGACACCAGAGGTAAAGGGAACCATCAAGCTGAAGAAGGAGTCTTGTCACTCATAACTGTGGCTAAGGTCACTGAGGTAGTTAAACTTCTTCTTTAGCTATTATCAGAGTCTTTCTGAACTGTAGACCATGAGGAATTCTTTTAACTCATAAGTAATCACTTTAGAGTGTCAGCATGTAAATATTGTCATAACTCTGGACATGTGGACGTGTGGTGGACACATACTTTTCAACCTTCCGAAACCACAGAACATTCTAGATGCATGAATTTTTCCTAGGCTTACATAGGAAAATGTCCACCTCCGAAAACAATTCATCCATCAGCTGACAAGGACAGTTGTGTAACATGCAGTGAATACACTGCATGTAATAGCCCAGTGCATTTAGTCAGCACCCTATAATATCCAGTCAGCTTCTTCTCACTGGAAAAATCCAAACTTCAATTCCAGGAAGTAGTTTGTGTATATATGTGTGTGTATATATATATATATATATATATATATATATATATATATATATATATATATAAAACCGTAGTATCAAGATCTCTAGCCTGGAAGGAAAATTGTTTTCATATCGGGCTTGACTTTGACAGAAAAAATCCTGATGCACTAACAGTCAAACACCATTATAACAACTTTCCGTGGACTGAAGTTCTTCTGTTGTTAAAACCAACACAAGACAGTACAATTACATGTATGTTGACTGGTGCTTCAAAAGGATCTTATTAAATTAAATTTTTTTGTTATAAACAGAATTGTTATTTATATCAGTGTTTGACTGTTTTAACAAGAAGATGATCTCTGTCTCACTCTCCACCTTGCCAATTATGCCTAACCAAGGTTGTTGTTGAGTTGTGAAATATTAACAAGAATGTATCTCTGCTGCTTGCCAGTGGTGAGTTTTGTTGTTCTTAATAACATTAAAAAAATAGACACCTGTATTTCTTTCATTGCTTTATTTGAAAGCATCTTTGTTTCCAAGGCAGCTTGACTGTGGTGATTCTCTGGTTATGCTTTCGGCTTCAGTTTGCCTTGGAAAATTTGGACTCATATAATTTTGGTTTGGACTTATGAAAATAGACTTCAAAAGAGACACGAGTCCACTCAGAAAAAAAAAAAAAAAACTTAGCGCTACCACTGATTATGGATCTCCTTTTGACATCTACAGACTAAGCATTTCCAAGTGTCGCAAAACAGGTTATAGTAAAATAAAATTGCCAGTCCATATTTTACCAACATTACGTCATAACTCCCACTGAAGGCACAGCTTTGGCTCATAACAGATTTTTCTGTTCTCCCTTTTCTCTTTGTTTTCCACAGTGTGTGTGCGTGTGTGTGCGTGTGTGTGTGCCATTATCGGAGAACTTTCTTTCTGTCCCTTTGAGCATGGAATGGGGTTGGTCAAGCACCATTGCTGTATCTGCTTTCATGATCATGTTTATTATGTCCATATTACTTTTTTTTTAATTAAAAAAAATAACATTCTGACTATTTTGTCAATTTTTGCAGACAATTTGATACTTTGGCTGACTAATTTAACCATTCTAGGGCTTTGGCCATAGTGTAGAAACTGTATCTCTATGGAGAAACATTTATCCTTGGAAAAGTTCCTAGATATTAGTTTTGGTTAGAAAGGAAAAGTTCAAGCAGAAAGGATGTTCACAGACTTTGCTGATTAGTCTCTAAACGACCTGGATGACATCCTGGATAAATCATCAGATAAAATATGTTGAACTTACAGAGTCAAAGAAAATGAGAAAATTATTCTCCTGCAAATATCTGACAAATATCAGCCGGCCTTTACGTAGTGGTGCTGATTAGATCACTGGCTAACTGGATAATTAGTCTGATGTGTAACTATTAGTATTACTATATATAGTAACATATTTAAAATTTTACTATGGTCAAATACTATACTATATATAGTATAATATTTAAATATCATTAAATACAATTAATAAGGCAAATATTGTTTGGTAAATGGTTGTAATGAATATAAAATAATATTTAACAACCTGCTTCATCATGTTAATAAACCAGTATTAAAGAACCTGAAATGCATCACCACAAAAATCACTACTCTGGCTACAAATACCCAACAAAAACAAAAAAAAACTGCACATACTGATAACCCTTTACTGGTGTGTTTTATTGAACATGCTATTAATAATGCACTGTGCTTAGAATCGGTGGCTGTCAGGACTTCTGCATAAACATGAGTGTGGACAACATGTGTCCTCCATGTAAAAACAAACAAACAAACAACAACAGCAACAAAAACAGTCATTTAATTTTGTGTTGCATTACATGCTATTGACACTTACCTTTGACAGCTAATTCAAACTTTTAACTGAGGTGAAGTCTGACATCAGGAGCTGGAACAGAGTCTTTCTGCACTAATGGGTAGATGTCATGCAATGCAGTAGGCTGTGTGTGAACTAATCACTACAACAGTGTATTAGTGCCACTGAAAATAAATAAATAAATAAATGAATAAATAAATAAATACATTGCTGATGAGGGAATATAAAATTATGTGAAAGTTCACATTTCAAGGTGAAGTCAGAAAGAAATTCAAACATTCAAACTTCTGGGTTTAATACAAAACCTTGTTAGAAGACCAGAAACACTCATTTCCAATCATGTCATTAAGAGAGACAGAAAACAACTGCGTGCTCCAACATGCGCTAACAGCCCTGATCTCTGCAGCAAAAATATAAGCAAAGCGATATCACTTGTCAAGAAAAATAAATAAATAAATCCACACAATCTTTTTTTAGTAAAGCTACCAGATCTCAGAAACCAAACAGTATTGACATAAATAAAGTGTATGATACTTATTGCACTGCTCAACTACACTTGGAGTTTTGAAAATAATTATAGTGATAATAATAATAATTTGTAACTTCAGTTGTTATGCTGTGTCATTGTACAGCTAACTGCTTGATCTGCACGACCTCTTTTGGTCTCCCCAAAGACACTCGGCCCCGTTCCATCTGAGCCACCACTGTTTCTGCAATCCACGTGATCAAACCCAGGATGTGTCACTCTAATCCTTTGTCTGGTGTTTGATGAGTGAACTGCAGGCTCTATCAATGATAACAGCCTTTTCAGTTTTAAGAACATGGAAATGAGTAACAGCCCTTTATCCCCAATTTTAATATTATTTCCACAAGAGCACCCCTAATCACAAAATGTTGTGGCGAAGTGACCAGAGTGTTTCTCTTCAGCTGAATTTAGAGTTATCTTATCATAGCGTTATTTATGTGGACAGTGCTACTTTAAAATGCCAACCTGAACTTCACCCAAACACACCTCAGCTTTATAAGCATGATGTTCAGGATTTGAAAGATTAAAACTCTTAAACCCATCTTCCTGCAGTGGAATGACTGTTGATCTAAAAGCACCTAGTATGGTAAATCAAATAACAACATGCTTGAGTGGTCTGTCGCAAAAGACTGAGCTTGATTGACTCTGACCTCTAGCTTTTTTACATGGGCAACTTGTCAGTTTGTCCAGTCATTGATAAGCGGCAGAAAATCCTTCCTCACTAAGAACGGCAGCATCACTCCCTGTTTTCGCTGAGCCTACGAACTGTCAGTAGATAGCAGCATTTCAAATGACAGCTGCTTATCTGAGCAAGCTCCAGTGCATTTTCCAAGGGAGGAATTGGTGATACAGCAACCACATTACTGCTGGAAATTCAGCATTCTGTGCTCAGACTTCAGGTTTATTTCACTCCAGAGGTGTTTACCTTTATTATGTTCCAAAAACGGTTGTGTAAAAATCACAATATGTGCTGTTGATATGAATCACTGTATTTACTGTAACTAAAAGGAAAACTTGTAGATATATTTTTATGATCAATCATTTTTTTAAGAGTGCGATGAGAGTGGGAAAAGCTTGTCAATGTTTTCTTTTGTCTCATCTTTCTTATACTGTACCATACAGTATAACCCAGTAAACAACTCAACTGTTTCCAGTTAAACTGAAGTGTTCCACTGGACTATTGATATCAATGGGATATCTAAGTACATAAAATTTGATTACACCTTAAGATATTGCTGCAAGAAAAGAAAATAAGAAAAATAATTACTACTAAGTGTATTGCATCCAATTAATGTTAATGAGGGCTAATTTGACTACTGTTGCTGACAGCCTCCTCTCTGCACTCTGAAGCATGGAAAATTAATTGCAGGTGATTCTGCTTTTAATTTGAATTAATAGCATTTATTCTATCTAAAATATCCAAAAGTTCTCCATTTATGTACTTTAATGAATAAAAAAAAATTGAAGATGAAAACATTGCGTTTTGCGTCATTAATTTAAAGCTGGCTTTTCCCTGGATTCCATCGGCCATGTTGGGGCAGATTGTGTTGCCCTGGGGCAACAGAAAGTTTTTGTAAGCCCCCTGCCCAGCACACGTGAACTTAAATGATGCAAACCAATCAGAATGATTTAAAAAGTGTTACATTTCAGTCCAACAACATGTGGGAGTCACTATAGGGCATGACATCCTTCACACGTTGTGACACATTGTCACAGGAGCACATGGTGTCAGAAGAAGGTGAAAGTAATTGTCCTGGTAATCGTGTTTAAAATGACATAAACCCTAATAAAAAATACAGGTGTGTATACGAAGTTGTAGAGAGGGATTTTGTCAGGTTTAGTAAAGTTTCTTTTATTAATATTGCATCTTCAGAAATTCTGTTTTTCTTTTTGTTGCCTCAGGGCAATGTTGTGCAGTAAGGGGTACTTCTTGAGGGACACTTAGGTACCTTCGGTAAGGTAAGGTAACCTATAACACTCAAAACAGTGGCACCAGTGCCTCTCCTTTGATAAAGATGGCAGTAGTGACATGCTGGCTGTTCTACAGACTGGACTGCACATGAAACATGAAGCTAGCGACACCAGCGACCATAGTCAAATGTCTTCCAGGGGCCAGAGCAGGCGACATTCATGGAAATTTGAAACTGCTGGCTAAGGCTAATCGTAGATTTGGTAAGATTGTTATTCACGTCGGCATGATGTAGGCTTCATAGATAACTGGGAAAGTTTCTAGGGAAAACTTGGTCTTGTTAGAAGAGACAATATCCATCCCACTTTGGATGGAACAGTTTTAATTTCTAGGAAAAAAAATTCTCCAAAAACATGACTACCCAGGGTTGAGACCAGGAAGCAGAGTTGCAGTCTTACACGCCTCTCTGCAGCTTCTCTCCTCCTGCCATCCCCCCAAAACCCCATCCCCACAGAGACGGTACCTGCTCCCAGACCACCAAAGAACAAACCCTAAAATCAACAAAATACTGTTTAAGCATAAAAATTCAAAAACAATAAATAACATAGCTTCACCAACTGCACAAAAGAATAAAACAATTAAATGTGGATTATTAAACATTAGGTCTCTCTCTTCCAAGTCCCTATTGGTAAATGATTTAATAATTGATCAACATATTGATTTATTGTGCCTTACAGAAACCTGGTTACAGCAGGATGAATATGTCAGTTTAAATGAATCAACACCCCCGAGTCACACTAACTGTCAGAATGTTCAAAGCACAGGTCGAGGAGGAGGAGTAGCAGCAATCTTCAATTCCAGCTTAGTAATTAATCAAAGACCCAGACAGAGTTTAATTCTTTTGAAAGCCTGACTCTTAGTCTTGTTCACCCTAATTGGGAAATTCAAAAACCTGTTTTATTTGTTATTGTCTGTCGTCCACCTGGTCCTTACTCAGAGTTTCCGTCTGATTTCTCAGACTTTTTATCTGATTTAGTGCTTAGTTCAGATAAAATCATTATAGTGGGTGATTTTAACATCCATGTAGATGCTGAAAATGACAGCCTCAACACTGCATTTAATCTATTATTAGATTAGATCGGCACAATACGTAACTGAACCTAGTAGTATACATATAAATT
>JAMQGT020014362.1:0-12671 GCA_024447675.2 Pterophyllum scalare
TTTTCATGTTCATGCTTTTCAGTTGGCCAACATTTCTAATAAATCATTTTTTTGTATTGGTCTTAAGTAATATTCTAATTTTCTGAGATACTGAATTTGGGGTTTTTTATTAGTTGTCAGTTATTAATTAAAAGAAACATTTGAAATATATCAGTCTGTGTGTAATCAATGAATATAATATACAAGTTTCACTTTTTGAATTGAATTACTGAAATACATTAACTTTAAAATGACATTCTAATTGTATGACCGGTACCTGTATACAGGGTGTACCCTGCCTCTCGCCCAGCTGGGATAGGCTCCAGCCCACCCCAATCCTGAACAGGACAAGTGGAAGCGAATAGATGGATGGAAATGGAAAACGTATTAATCTGTGATTCCAAAACTAAGGCAGACACCACAACATAAATTCTGTGTACTGTCATATCTATAGTTGATATACACAGAATGTCATCACGTGACATTTAAACAGAGCATAGTGTACATGCAGCTCTTCTTGAAAGTCTACAGATCATTTAAGTTTTCCACATTTCGGCATAGATGGTTCATTCATTAAAAATAAATGGCTGAATTTCTATTTATATGAAGTATTCAGATTGTTCTCATATTACTTAGTTAAAGGACCCTGGACAGCAATGACAGACTTAAGACTTCTTGAGAATGATTCTACAAGCTTGGCCCACTTTTCTTTTTGAAGTGTTTCCCAATAGTAAGTAAGTGGCTGCCATAATAAATAATAAAAGATGGCTAAATTCTCTGAATACAAAGGAAAGGTGCTTCAGTGTTTCCTTTATTACCCCCTTTAGCACGTACTACACAAGACCATTGTTTTATGAAAGGAGATAATGCCATCCCACAATTCAAAGTGGCAAATCACCCTATCATTTCCAAAAACAAATGCCATGACATCGTGTCTCAGAAGGCTGCAAATCATTATATAAATTACGGTTCTGTTTTTCCATCTTATCTCAAAAACTGCTCATATGCATGCTTATTCGCTGCCTATCTCTAAAAATCCAAAAGCAAAACCACCACACTGCATTCCCATACAGTTTTGTTTTCACTCTGACACACCATCAACTGTAAGCCAAGACAGATTACCACATGAGAAAAGCTGACTCTAGACAAATGTGGACCATTATCTTTAACATTTGCCAAATGTGTACACTATTACTGTTAACCCTGCCAAGGAGGTTATGTTTTTGTGCGTGTGCCTGTCATTCTGTCTGTAAACATGATAGCTTGAAAAGTTTTCAGTGAATTCTGATAAAGGTTTGGAGGGGTGTAGAGTGGGGTCATGTTAACAATCCATTAAAATTTAGCTTACATCCACCAAGGGCTTCCAGGTCACCTTAATCAATTATTGGTCAAAAATTGACAAAAAGCCTTATAAGTTAGAAACTATGATTTTTGCAAGTGTGGTCAACACATAGAAAGTACTGTATAAAATTTTTTAATATTTACCTTTGTCCGTTCCTTCAAGGTCAATAGACTGATCTGAAGGTCAAAGTGATAATAATGCTCTGTAGAGCTATTTAAAACTGTTTCTTACTGCCACTGCTGTATTGACCACATATGGGCACATAGAATTCCCATATATCATTTCCTAAGTATCACATTACTTTGGATCGCTTACCGCTTCTTCAGGGTCAAATAAGGTCAAACTTTCATCAGGTCAAATGTAGTTAGAGTGTCTTATCTTTAAAACTATGCTTCAAATTCTGCTCCCTTTGTATGTACTGGAAACATTTAGGAAATAAAACCTGTATACGGGGATTCGAAGTATCACATTATAGTTTGCAGCCAAATATGTCACAGTCAACCTCTCATTTCATTTTTACATTTCACATCTGCCTTTCTTTCAAGTCTGAGCTGCCCCGGTGGAAGTCTGCACTCTTGGAGTGCTTCTTTTATTTATTTAAATATTGTGATAGTGGGATTTTGAAAATTCAGTATTATTACAAAATATTTTTAATGTTCTCATATTTTAATAAATTTTAAAAAAAACTGTTTGGGGGTTTGTCATTATGGAGTATTATGTGTAAATTGGAAAAAAAAAAAAGAAGAAGAAGAAATTAAATCCATTTAAAAGTACACCTGAAACTTAGACATGGAAAACAAAGAGGTTCGAGAAACTAACACTCACCAATTCCACATCAGGAGGGATAGAAAGGCCTGGGGGTGCAACAAATGGTTCTTCACTCTCTTCAGGCTCTGACTCCTCTACACACGTGAAGTGGCATGAGGATGGAGAAAAAGAAAACGACAAAAAAAAATTAACTTTTGCTAATCATTGGCAGCACGAAACTAACATACCATACCCTACTACCCTACCTGACATCTACCGATTTGAGCAGCAAAATAAAAATTAATTCTGAATTCCTAAATCATATTAAAAATGGATGAAACACATGCCCTCCACTACCATCCCCACTTCACAAATACATCAAAGTAAAACAGCACTCTAGCCTTTACCTTCATCTTGATGACAACATACAGGTCAGGTGGAAATGATCTTAAATGTTTAATGTGGTACTGTAGAGAGTTTGCAGTGATAAAGGGCCCTTTATTTTAATAAAACACATCTATAACAGAATAAAAAAAAAAAGAAAAAAAAAAGCCATGCCTATGGGCTCCACTCACCTGCAATATGAAATCAGCAGGCTAAAAAGCCAGCAGTGTGCTCAAACCATCTTGCATCTCAAATTTAGGGATCACTTCAGTTATATAATAGCATTATTATCAGAGTTAAACTACTTGCAAATGGATAATATAACTAATTCTTAAATGTTACATAAAGTAAATCTCATTGGTAATTACACATTACAATAAAAACCACTGAAATGGATCATTTTTAATGGAAAGTCCGGCATTATCTTTATTCACACATTGACTCTGCAGCTCCATACACTTAGAAATGAAGGCAGTCTCCTACTTAGAGTGAAGTTACTCAGTGAAAACAAAGTGGATAATTTAAATACCTTCAGCAAAGAGATACTGCTTATTCAAATTAGGTTCCTTATTTTGACAGGATGTGAAATTAATTGCTATATTGTGAAATGACTGGCTAATGACTGGTGTGGGGTTTAAAAGGGAGACTAACAATAAGATGCATTTATCATGTTTTGACAGACCACATAATAAAATGTGCTGAGATTAACCTTCTGATTTGGCTATCAATCAGAAGCAAATAATTGTGATATCAGTCCAAATGCTCCTCTCTGTACCTATGAATGTGAATTGAAATGGGAGAAGTTCTTGACCATTTTTAATGATACCGTTCTAGATTTTAAATAGAGTTCAACTCAAAGCAGATCAAATGAGAGACCTTGCTGACTTAAAGTCATCCTCTACAGGCATTTAGAGCTTTAGCAGTATATAGATATAGTCATTAAGCTTCAGAAGTAACTGTCTCTCTCTCTTAAGAACCAGTTTTTGGTCTTGAGCGTGAGTAGATTTGTGGAAAATCATTTCAGACATGACACGACAAGAGTCTGTTTGAGGGCTAAGGATCTGTTTACATGACATTTGGGGGAAAGGTTGTGATATAAAGGTATGTGCAAGGGACTGGGCAATCCATGAGGCTCCTCGCAAAGAAAGACATCTGTAAGAAGTCAGAAATGGATAGAGGACTAAACGCAACAAAGATGTGTGCAAGGAAAGTCAGAGGTGAAAAAACACATTTATTGTGTGCTTTTCAGGAGAAAACTAACTTCAGCAAATACCTTAAGTCTGTCAATCGGCAGATGGTTGTTTGGATTTTTAAAAGTTAATTAAAAAAAGAAGAAGAAGAAGAAGAAGAAGAGATATTAGAGCTGCTGTGTTCTTCACAGCACACTGCAGCAGCCAAAAAACACAAAATAAAATTTCAGCAACTGGAATTCTAGACATCACACAAAGCCCACCATAATTACATTTGTCTGGCAACTATCTGGCAATTTGTGATGAGTTCTCACCAGGTTCCTTGTTAGCATCCTCCTCCTCAGTGGGCTGAGAGGGGTCATAGTAGTCAGCGCTGTATTTGAAAGCCACTGCATTGTAAGAGCCTTCATCGGCCAGAGCTTCACTCAGACGTTTGTACTCTTCCTCTGTGAAGGATTAGAAAGCGCACATAATCAGAGACTACAGTGTTGATGAACACTTCAAATCAGACTGCACAAACTGGTCACCACTTTCGATTTCGATGGAGGACACCTGCCTGTGAAGATAATTGACATTCTTAGTAAGTAGATGTTGTACTAGTACTAATTAGATACTATCTAGGGGTGCAATAGCTCTGAAATTAGCCAAATCAGTGACAGTCCTGTCTTGTGTGTTGCAACAGAAAACTGTTTAGTTAACAGATAAGGCCAAATGAAACATTCTGGTTTACATGAGAAGCATTATTTTTTGCAGAAAATACTGTATGCGAGTGTAAGAACCTTATCTGTGAAACATGGTGCTGTTTTTAGTGTCAAGGTTTGAGCCCTTTTTCTCATATTTGGGCCCATAACCAAGGAATACTGAAGAAAAATATCAGGATGCCTGGGACCCCCACTACTACACTGGCGAGTTTGTTCTGCACAAAGGTTTGAGTGAAAATTCCTCTACGAGGATGTGCAGATTTAATCAGTAATTATCATAAATGTCTTTTTTGCTGTTAATGAATCCAAAATCTTACTTTTACCGTTCACGTATATGCCGTTTTATTATAGTTTTCTCAATTAATAAATTGCCAAGTACAACCCCATTTCCAAAATAAATAAAAACAGATTGCAATGATTTACAAACCTTATAAACCCACATTTTATTCACAGTAGAATATAAAATATTAAATGTTTAATCTAAGAAAATGTACCATTTTAAGAAAAATACTAGCTAATTTTGAATTCGATGGCAGCAACATCTCTCAGATGTTGGGGCAGATGCAAGTTTCCCCACTATGTAGCAACAATATGTAAACATCTGAGAAATGAGGACACCAGCTGCTGGACTTTTGGGAGAGGACTCTTGTCCGATTCTTGTCTGATATAGGATTCCAGCTGCTGTGTTGTATTTTTCATTTCATGATGCACCAAATGTTTCAACTGGTGGAAGCTCGGGATGCAGGCGTTCGAACGGAGCGCTGATAACAGGAGGGATGGTCCCTCTCCTCTTGGGTCTGGAGAGCCCGGTGTCCGTTTTCCAAAAAGAGTTTCAAATTTCCACTTGTCTGACCACAGAACAGTTCTCCTCTTTGCCTCAGGCTATTTTAAATGAGCTTTGGCCCATAGCATGGCAGCATTTCTGGATCATGTTCACATATGGTTTCTTCTTTGCATTAAACAGCTTTAACCTGCATTTGTGGATGGCACAGTGAACTGTGTTCACATGCAATGATTGCTGAAAATGTTCCTGAGCTCATGCAGTGATTTCCATGACAGACCTAGGCCTGATTTTAATGCAGTGCTGCCTGAGGGCTAAAGATCGTGGACATCTAATATCGATTTTCACCACTGTCCCTTGCACGCAGAGGCTTCTCCAGGTTCAGAGAATCGTTTGACGTTATTCTGCAAATGATATTCAAAGTCTTTACAATTGTCTCCTTTTATACATCTGATGTTTATGTTCCATTGTGAAAAAAATTGACTTTATGAAATTTGAAAATCTTAACATCCTGTTTTTATTTACATTTTACACACAATCCCAACTTTTTCCAGAATTTAGGTTGGATACCAATTGTTTATGTAGTTTTAGGACATATTCATGCAAAAATATAGAAAACTGTAATAGGCTCACAAATTTTTTCACACAATTGTGTACTCAAACCTAATATTTGTTTTCTCAGTCTTTGGATGAGTTTTTAAAACTTGTAATTTTTTCCTTTAGAAAGAGGGGAAATGTTTTTATTTTCACCCAGAAAATGAACTAAAATGCCCACAAGAGAATATTTACTCCACTCAGATGTATCTGTAAGGTGAAAGCAACAAAGTAAACATAGGAAGACATCCTTTCTGTTAAAATATCAAGAAGGTAATGTTCAAGCAATTTGCATTCAACCTATGCATCTGTAATATAATACACAGATAATCTCAAATAACCCACGACCATTATGATATACAAATAATGATATGGTTATCAATGTTATGTATATAAGTGGATGGAGATTCTTACCTTTTGGTTTCTAAACAGTATACATGCTGGACCCAGCAACCAACCATTTTCTACTGAAATTCATTGAACTCTATAAATATTTCTTATTCTTCCCACTGTCCTTTAAGTGGACAGATGGGTAATTGCCTCAGCAGAATGGGGTCAGACCTTCAAATTCAAGGGCAACCCAAACTGCGAGATGCACTTTCTACAGCATGTGTGTGTATGTTTTACACAAACCATTAGCTGACTCATTCTGACCTGTCAGTTTGAGCATCGGACACCATATTTCACTTAAAACTGTGGCTTATTAAATTCAATTACAGTCATTACATCTGTCTTTTAGAAGGATGCTTTGTCATCAAAACAGCCAGTTTCATTATATTATGTAAAATGAGTGAGACACAAGTATCCTAGATGAGCCAAATGTGATTTCCATAGAAATTGCGGGTCTTCAACTCAGAGTTAAAGCCAGTGCTTTTTAGAGTCTGAAAACTAAAAAGGCCTTTTTTTGGAGGGGGGGGGGCTTTTGCTCTGAAGAATGACCTGAGGGGGGGTTGAGAAATATAAGACCTGCCAATTTTTTGTTGGGATAAAATGACAAGTTTATATGTACAGTGGCAGTCTGCAGAAGTCTCAAAAGATGATGCGGGCCTGAAATTAAAACGCACTACGGAGTAATTAAAACGGTGGCACTGCCTTTAAAGAGAGTGAACTTTTTTAACTGTGAAAAAAACAAGACAGCAACGACAAGAGTTCAAAAGAGGAGCTGATAAATTACATTAGTGTAATATGACAGCCGTGATAGGGCCATCAATAAACATTAACCTACTTAGTTTGGAGTAGTTTTCCGTGATGCAAACCGCCCATTCCACGACATCCCAAAGGTGCTCTAATGGATTGAGATCTGGTGACTGTGGAGGCCACTTGAGTACAGTGAACTCATTGTCATGTTCAAGAAACCAGACTGAGATGATCTGAGCTTTGCGTCATGGTGCATTATCCTGCTGGAAGCAACCATCAGAAGAGGGGTGCAGTGACAAAGCGATGGACATGGTCAGCAACAAGTAGGCTGTGGTGTTTAAATAGTGCTCAGTTGGTACCAAGGGGCTCAAAGTGTCCCAAGAATATATCGTCCACAGCATTACACCATCAGCCTGAACAGTTAAAACAACACAGGACGGATCCATGCTTTCATGTTGTTTCTGCCCTACCAACAAAATGTAGCGGCAGAAAGTGAGATTCAGACCAGGCAACATTTTTCCAATCTTCTGTTGTCCAATGTTGGTGAGCCTGTGTGAACTGTAGCCTCAGTTTCCTGTTCTCATCTGATAGGAGTGGCACCCAGTGTTTTCTTTTACTGCTGTGGCCCATCTGTTTCAAGGTTTGATGTGTTGTGCCTTGAGAGATGCTCTTCTGCACACGTTGTTGTAGCAAATGATTATTTGAGTTACTGTTTGTGAAATACTCAGACCAACCTGTGTGGCACCGACAACCATGTCGTGTTCAAAGTAGGGATGTTCCTGGTGACTAATTTCTTAGTCCAATAAACAAGGGGGGGGGGGAAACGACTAGTCTAAAACTAAGAAACACTCGGATATCAAGTTAAATTTTAGTTTTCTCATGGCTGAGCAGCTGCATCCAAGCCTTACATCAACAAGCACAGTGCAAAACGTTGGTTGCAGTGGTGTAAAGCACGCCACCACTGGACTCTAGAGCAGTGGAGACATGTTCTCTGCAGTAATCGATCACTCTTCTCTGTCTGGAAATCTTATGGACAAGTCTGGGTTTGGCAGTTGCCATGAGAACGATGCTTGACTGATTGCTCTGTGCCAAGTGTAAAGTTTGGTGGAGGGGGGGGGTTATGGTGTGGGGTTATTTTTCAGGAGTTGGGCTCAGCCCCTTAGTTCCAGTGAAAGGAACTCTTAATGCTTCAGCATACCAATATATTTTGGACAATTTCATGCGACAGGCCTGCACAGAGTTCTGACCTCAACCAGACATAACACCTTTGGGATGAATTAGAGTGGAGACTGCAAAGCCAGGCATTTCTCATCGAACATCAGTGTCTGACCTCACAAATGTCCCATTAACACACTCCCAAACCTTGTGGAAACCCTTCCCAAAAGAGTTGAAGCTGTCATAGCTGCAAAGGGTGGGCCGACATCATATTAAATTGTATGGATTAAAAATGAGATGCCACTCAAGTTCATATGCATGGGAAGCCAGATGAGCTTTCGTCAATATAGTGTATTTTAGATATACAACTATAGCTATTTAACGGAGTAATAATCCAATCAAAACTGAATAAATTCTTTCCGTGCTGCTGCACACGAGAGTAAACTGAATATCTCTGAATTCTGGACTTGTCGTTAGACAAAACAAGGAATCTGAACAGATCAGGTTGATTTGTGGTCTTTAGAAAACTACTAATAAAACGTCATTGACTGCAACCACAGTCTGAGGCCTGAGGGACAATGGTAACATTTTTTGTAGCCAACCTGTGCAACATGAAAGAAAGAAAAAAAAAGTAAAAACTGTACAATTCCTTCATGCATATTTTATGTCACACTCTGTTAAAGTAGCACAAGAAAAGACCAAAGGAGCGCTTCACTTCACTTTCAATTCTATTGTATTCATCATAGTAGGCTGAATCTTTCTATCCTTACGTCAAGGAGTCTAAAAATGGTAAGCAGGTCATCATAACAACACATTTCTCCATTTTTAACTGACCACTTTAAGTCAAACTAAAAATAGAACGTCATCCATTAGCTGTATGTGCTTTACGTTAAACTGCAAAGGACTCAAATATGATATTGTCTGTGCTTGCAGGATTTCAAGTGGGATTCAACTGCTTTCATCTCCGGTACTGTTCAAAAGTCTTGAGGCACCTTTGTTTTCTTTATATTTAACTAGAAAAAAAAAAGGGCCAGGTGCAGTGATTTATTGAGACATGCACAAACATACATGGAAATACAGTATATAAGGCAAAACAGAGTTCCTTCAAATCTAACAAGCTTGAAAGTCCATATTTGTTATGACCACCTTTATTCTTCAGCACAGCCTGAACTCTCTTAGGAAAGCTTTCTATCCAAATATGCCTTTACTGCATTGGCAGTCTGTTTAAGATCACTCACGTGAAGCCATTGCCGATCAGATGATTTAAAGATACCTTTCTGTTTACATGATTCCAGGAAAGATCCCCAGCACCACTGCCTGAAAGCAGCCCCAAACCATGGCAGAGCCTCCACCGTATTTTACATATTGCATATGGCAAGTTCTAGGGACCAGTAGGTGTTACAGTAAAATATTCATTGGAACAACAGATGAAGACTGCAAATATACTTAGGTGAGCACCCCCTGACATGTCAGTCCATGCAACTACAGACTGAATAAAAATGCATGACTAGAAACAGAAAACTTTGAACTGACATGAAAGCAGGTTCTGAAAACTGATTACGTTTTTTTTTTTAATCTCATCAAACTCATTTCATTGTAATGTTGACCCTGTGTTAACTTACACATGACAAATAAAACTAAAACTTAAGTAATCCTATAAGGTAATAGCAGCCTATTTAGCAGCTACAGCACATTTAGGGTAAACATAAGATATGTTTCGACATCATTGTCCCTGGACTTTAATTTCAACCTCTTTATTGAACCATTATTGCTGAATGTTTAAACCAGTATCCTGCTCACCTTGTCTAGCTTCCTCTTCCAGCAGGTCAGTGTGTAGTGCCAGGTACCTCTCGTCGTCGCAGAGCGCCTCAATCCTGGCCTCTTCCTCCGACAGCTGGTAGGATGTATTCCATGACCCACTGTCATACTCTGAAAGGTCATGTAAGTGACCACGCCCATCATATCTGTTGGATGATGAAAAGGATTAGAGAAAAGGAAGTCGACTAAGCTTTTCATACAGAACATGGACCTACTTACCAAGGAAGTAAACCCTAAAACCCACAATTTACAATATAAAAATTGGTCTACCTCTGTAAGCCTGCCACAAAAGTTCTCTCAAAATACATACATCACAATAATGATCCTAATTAAGTCATTGGGCATATTTTTGATAGAGCTCTGATAACTAGCAAGCTTTCTGTCTCTATTTTCTTCCTGGAAAAGTTTTACAAGCCAACAGCATTATATATATTTAAAAAAGAAAATAGAAAAAAAAAGACAAACAAAGCAACTCGCCTCTTACCTTACAGGGTTCAATAATCCCCTGTAACACTCATTATTACTTCTAAATCTGCAAAGAAAGTTACATTCACACAAACCCGAGCACATAAATACCTATCCGTAAGAACCCAAATGGACGACATTTTCCAGGGTTCGTCCCTCTACGCCATCTCTCACTTGCAGTTTTCTTCACGAAGACAAAGAAATCTGGAGCTGAGGTTGGCATTCGGGGTTTGGAAGGACCCCTTAGCCTACCTTGCTGGGGAAAAATTGGGTTATGTAATAAAGACACACAAACAAAGGCTGTACAAATGAAACATAAGTTGAATCTGAACACTAAGGTGATTCAACAGACTAAATGCACATGATGTGTTTAAAGAAATTCCATAAGGAGGTGACAATGACTTCACAATCAGCAAAAAAAATTAAAAAAAGAAATTTGTAGAAAAGGTGGAAACCACCTGTCAGCAGATACTGTGAATCACCTTAATGACAGTAACTTTAATCTTGGTTAGAATTTGCTCTGGCACAACAAAGCATCATAAAATACCAGATTATGTAGGGACTTGACCACTTTAGATTAGAAAAAAATTCAGTTTGAAAAGGACAGGAAAAACATGTCACAGCTCAGCCACATTATCCAACTATAAAAAGGGATGAAAAAAGCTTCCAGAGGAAATTCCCATAACATGGTAAGATGCAAAGCCCATTTCACTGTTAACCTGAGTAGTCTTGAAGATATTGAAATAAATATCTGCAAGATTAAATATTTGTGCCTCAATTGCCAGATTAGGCGGTACATTTGGCGCAAAATATCAGGACAATGTGCTACATTTAGGGCAAACTACACAGACCTCAGCGGTCTTAAAAGTGTGAAAAATTAACTTTATTCACTCCATTTGCTCAGTGTCGTGTTATAATACAGCAGCTGGAGTGTATAACCTGGCAGCAGCATACATGACAGGCCAGTCATGGCTAACATTAGCGAAGACTAACAGGCATTTGCATGTTAGCATGTTATCGCATAAACTTTAGAAACCGGGTGTTTTTCTTTTGTTTTTCTTTTAGTTCGGGACATCCAAAGACACGTTAGCAGGCAAGAAATAAAACAATCGCCGCCAGTTGCAGGTGTTTCCAAGCTTCTACAAGCAACAACTCCAACGTGGTCCCTTGAATTTTGAGACAGGCTAACGGAGAGGAGAGATTGTTAGCATAATGTTGCGGTCTAAGTTTGTTCAACCGACCTATCAATCATGATGCTCTTGTCCCCCATCCATGGGATAAGATGCTTTCCGTGTTCGTGGTAAAGAGCCCTTTCGTCGTCTCGGAAGAGTTTACAAGCATAGCCGAAAACCAAGAGATCGGCGTATTTATCGCTGTCACTCACATCCTTCTTCACCGGCTTGCTGTCTTTCTTTGCAGCTCCGCGACGATACATCTCCCAGATAGTCGAGGGAATCGATTAGCTTCAAAGACAGGATAACACTGACGGTATCGTGATGGCTTTCTGATAACCAGGTGGCTACCAGGTGCTTGAAATGTTTAGTTAATCCTAGATGTTTTACACCAAAACAAAACGTTGCACACCGAGAGCCGCCATGTTGAAAAGAGGGCGAATGTATCTCTGAATAATAAAGGTGGTAACACCATTATTGACTTTTCAAGCTAATTTGAATTGTACAAATTCATATACTGCATGTATGTTTGCACCTTTAGATAAAATCGTAGCACTTATTTCCTTTCTCCTAACAAAATTTAAAGGAATGAGGGGTGGCTCAAGACTTTTGCAGTATTGTATATGGGAGGAAATGTTTGAAAGGTGAATAGATTAATCTCTTGCCTTTTAGCCATAGACCATTATGTGCCCATCTGGAACACTGAGTCTTTAGTGTACATTGACGTGTATTTACTTATTCACATAAAAAAATGTAGATCAATGTTAATGGTAGTTTTAAATAGGATGAGATAAAACATGTCTTGTTGGTATATATTGATATAGAGGATGCCTGTATTCCTGTATATGAAGGATTTTGTATATGGATTTTAACAAAGCACAATTCAATTGAATTCAGTTTTATTTATTTTGCACCAATTCACAACTACAGTCAGTTTGAGGTGCTTTATATTATAAGGTAAGGACTCTACAATAATACAGAGAAAACCCCAACAATCAGACAACCCCCTATGAGCAAGCACCTGGCAACAGCGGAAAGGAAAAACTCCCTTTTAACCAGCAGAACCAGGCTCAGGAAGGTGCAGGCAATTTTTGCGACCAGTTGGAGTTGAGGGGAGAGAGACAGGACAAACGGCATACTGTGGAAGAGAGCCGGTGATTAGTAATAACTAAAGCAATACGTAACTGAACGAAGTAGATGTACATA
>JAMQGT020014363.1:0-62500 GCA_024447675.2 Pterophyllum scalare
ATTCTGACAATGAGGTTATAACTCAGTATCAAAAAAGCAGCCGATAGTCTTTGGTGGGGACACATTCCTGTGTCCTCTCCTCCAAGTTTCTGATTTGATTTATAGCCTATGTCTGGCAAGAGGCCAACCAGACCTAAATGAATAACAAAAGGTCAATAAAGGAGTCATCAGGGTACCCTGGCATTAGCACTGATGGAACCTGACAGAGCAGGGAGGGGTATATGTGGTCCCATCTTTACAGAAAGATTATTTATTTCAGATAAACTGGGTATATGACAAGCAGGGAAGAATGCTACCAGAGGCAGAAGGAGGACGTAAGAGGAATGAAGACCAGACAGGAGGAAGGAAAAGAAAAAAGAGGTGGAGGGAAGAGGAAAGAAAATGAGAGCTGACAAGAAGGAAGAGATATCAGAGGACAACATTCTCTTTGGAGTCACTTTAAGCATACTTGTTCCAGCAGATTGACAAGAGATATCATCTTCCACACACACCAATGTATGTCACTTTGACACCTGTCTCTTTTTGAAATATTCAGTAGGCTCAAGTAGAGTTATATTAGTTTTAGTGACAGTGTCTGACTTTTTTGTGTTTTAGGAGAAATGTGATTGGAGGAAAATGTGTGAAGCTTGAATTTCTAGCCAAAAATAGATCAAGTAAGATGAGAGACTTGCATCCTATTAGATCTCGTCCTCTTTTGAAGTCTAACTCAGGAGGGTGTAACTTCAGATGTGGACCTAGTAATTTGAAAACTAAGATATTCTTGAGCAAAATTAGTTTCATATTTATAAAAACTTTGAATTTTTGGACTCTTTAAGTTGGAGGAACTCAGTCCATTTGATTTCAAGTAGTCATTTTCATAATGACAATCATTTACTCAGACCTCAGTCAACTTAACTCATAATGTCATTTATGCCATTTCACATTTTTTCAGTTCAGAGCTTTTAGAAAAGTTGTTTAATTCTGCAAATACATGATCAAGCTGTCACTTTTGATAGTTCAGCTATAACTACCCCCTCTGTCACATCAGTGTTTTTACATAGTAGGTGTCAGTACATTTTCAAAATGCAAATATTCTGGTGTGTCATACACACCATATGAGCAGCAGGGAAAAGGCAAATTTCAAAGAGCATTCCAAAAGGTGATGCACTATATTGCCAAAAGTATGCACTTATCCATCCAAACTGAATTCAGTTGTTTCAATCACTTCCATGGCCTCAGGTGTGTAAAATCACCGGTGTAAAAGCAAACACCTAGGCATGCAGATTGCTTCTACAAATTCCAGCATGATACTGTGCGAAAATGCTACCTGTGTAGTTGTGAAATTTCCTCTCTGCTTAAATATTCCACTGTCAACAATGTGGAAGCAAGTGGGAATGACAGCAGCTCAGCCAGGCAAGTGGTATTATATGTAAAATGACAGAGTGGGGTCAGTGGATGCTGTGGTGCATAGTGTGCAGAGGTCACCAACTTTCTGTAGAGTCAATCACTACAGACCTCCAAACTTCATGTGGCGACAAATTGCACTTCTTCGTCTGGCAATCCGATGGATGAGTCAGGTTTTGGTGGTTGCCAGGAGAACGGTACTTGTCTGACTGCAATGTACCAAGTGTAAAGTTTGGTGGAGGGAGGATTATACTGTACTGATGTTGGACAAGAAGGCCTGGCTTGCTGTCTCTGCTCTAATGTATCCCGAAGGTGTTCTGGGAGGTTGAGGACAGGACTCTGTGCAAGTCAGTTAAATTCTTCCACACCAAACTCACTCATCCATGTGTTTATGGTCCTCGCTTTGTGCACTGGTGCAATCATGTTGGAACAGGAAGGGGACATTCCCAAACTGTTCCTACAAATTAGAAGCATGAACCTGTCCAAAATGTTTTGGTATGCTGAAGCATTAAGAGTTTGCTTCATTGAAACAAAGCCTGAACCCAAGTCCTGAACAACACAAATGTGCTTCTGGAAGAATGGTCAAAAATTCCCATAAACACACTCCTAAACCTTGTGGAAAGCCTTCCCAGAAGAGTTGAGGCTGCTATAGCTGCAAAGGGTGGGCTGTCATCATTTTAAACCCTATGGATTAAGAATGGGATGTCACGCAAGTGCATAAATGTGTGAAGGCAGACAGCAATATAGTGTAGATAAACATAACTGGACTAGAAATTACGAAGAGCAACTAAACTTTCCCCCATTCATGAGCAAGTAATGCTTATCATTCACATCATACCAGACCTGAACATCGTGGGAAAAATGCCTTTGTGGGATACTCGTAATTTAAGGATTTTTTTCTATTTTTGCTCTCTTGCTGTTAGAAGTGGGAATGAAAGCGGTCTGTTTGAATCCAAGAAATCATTGTGGTTGTTTCCAGGACAACAGAACAAGACAGCTGGACGCACCTTTCTCTTAATCTGGCAGAGATAGGAGCTACTTAGTCAGAGAGCACAGAGGAGATACAAAGAGGGAGGGCTGGGTTGTGTACACACACATAAAATACCAAATGACACACACTCAATGAGGGCTGAGACAAGGAGGGAGGAGAGAAGAGAAGGAGTTTGAGGTGTAGAAAGGGAGGAGAGTCGCATAGAGAAGCAAACAGAAAAAGGAAGAGGTATGACGGCCCTTGCGTTGTAGTCTGCACTGATATCCAGCACACCACTGGGAAGCCTCATCATCATTCAGCAGGATGTCTCAGAGGAAAAGGAGTTTCACATTTGGTGCTTATGGAGGGTAAGATAACAGAGGATTAATCCATCTGAACAGCAATTGATTTTGCAGTTTGCCAGTTGTCACTATAAAACTGTGACAGCAGTGTACCTGTTGCAATTGTATTGCCAGCCCTGGAGTAGTGAGAAGAAGGTGTGACTGCTCAGGGACTAGTACTGCACCTGCTCAACAGCTGCTGAATTAGCTAATAAGGTCATTGACTGTCAGTACTGTGCCCTCTTAATTTACACCTTTAACCGTTAGTAGGGAAAGCCGCAAAAAGTGATTAGCTAAAAATATCAGTTTATCAATGCGTAAAGCTACAAAGGGAGAGGTTAAAGAAATTGCATACAATTGGTTCATCAGGATGATGGTTGCTTGTCTCGATTGAGGAGATCTATTCATGCATGTGTTTTTAAAGGCCTCAGAAAGTGTAGACTACACAACACAATACTGTAAATATATATCACTGGTAAGCTTTAACCAGCTTCTAAGTTATTCAAATTTGACCAAGAAATAAGTAGAGCTTTGATTAAGTGCACACCTTATGGCACATAATTAAATATTGGGGATGCTTACTGGATAAGAAAGTCAGTGACTGGTGACACTGAATAACTTAATACCTGATCAGTATGGATAAAACGGTAAGAAGAGGTAATTATCTCGACTTTGTATAGTTGCAGAGTGTGGATGTTTGCGATGTGAATGTGCTTTGGCTCATGAAAAATGAGTAGTGCATTACAATTCATGAGGCAGAAAAATTATTTTCATGTTTTGCAGCCTGTGCGCTCTGCCAAGTCTGCATAGAAAACACTCATGAGGCCCAAATTTGACATTTTTGCAGCAGAAGTCAGGTTGAAAGCTAACCTGAGCGCACAGGCAGGCACAGGCAACCAATAGCAGGCAGGAAAGTATTTGTAGTGCTTGGAAACAACATTTTTGGAACAACAACAACATTTTTTTTGTAACAAGATGAGCAGTGAGATTCTTGGAATAGTCCAAAATGGATATGTTGGAGATGTGATGAAAAATGCACTCACTGTCATTTGAACTACATATCACATCGCATTTTTTAAAAAAAATATTTGTTTAAAATTCCCACAAACTTGTATTTAACTTGCTGGATTTCAGATTATTCAATAAGTTACACATAGAGCAATGTTTACATAAAATTTCTGTTGTGCAGGACATAAGGGACAGGAGTCGCATTACAATGCATAAAACAAAAACAATCTCCAAGAAGGTACACCTGCAAAACATAAACAGCTACACAATGGAGATAAGTCAGATAATAAGATGGTATGTTAATTGAATTAGTGCTTATATGCCTGTTTAAAATGTGTAAAATTAAAAATGGGATATTTCTGATTTTTAGTTTATTTGTGAGAAAATGATCTCAGACCGTAATTGTGATATTTGTTTTTTAAAGGCACTTTTCCTTTTTTAGAGCTTAACTTTTATCTTTACTACTTATAATTTTACCAAATTCTTACTCCTGATCTGCTGAACAATGTTCAATTCAAACCATTTAGTAACATTAACACAAGATTTTCAATGTTAATAAATTTTGCATGGACAAAGTAATAAAGAAAGAACTAGTGATAGTTTTTTTTGTTTGTTTGTTTATTTTATTTTATTTATTTAAGTAGGACAGTGCATATTAATGAACATTTCAACAATGTAAAATATGCCAGATTATAGCCATAGGCTAATTTTTATCTGCAGTCCTCTTGGCAAGTTGGTGTCACCATAGTTTAAAAGACACATAACAATAAAAAAAATTTTTAAAAAATGCATATACAGCTATAATGACAAGAAAACACTACAAGACATACGTTTTAAATATCGCTTTGCCAGACGTGTTGCACACAGGCCCAGAGTGGTCGCTGTGGTAACCACCAGTTGCTAGGGAAAACTGTGCATTCCCCCACTGGTCTGCAAGTGGTTGCAGGAGGTTGCTTTGCCTTCAAAGTAAAAGCTGTGACTTTTGAAACATATTTGTTTTACGTAAGGCACAACCTTTACTTTGAAAGTGGAGATCTCTGTTTCTGCTAACTAACTCAACAACTAACCAGTGAAGTCAACTTTCACTAATTAATTGGTGGTTGGTTAGCAAGTGCCTTTTGTATAACCTAGGGACCATGGCAGTCTGCTAGTGACTAAATGAATCACATTGAGGTAGTGCAGAACCCACTTTGTGACCTATTTTATCATGACCTAAACTTTTTATGGAGGGAGTGGTCCTATTGGTTGTCTCCTATCACCATTATGCTAACATTTGGTCAATGCTGAGACATGCTGATGCATTTGCATATTTTCGTGTTTTTTTGTGGCCCTGGTTACTACTGACCGCTACTGTTGTCATAATACTCTTGAACGCAAATACTTTAATTTACTGGTTAATGAGATTAACATCCTGGACAATGACGCCTTGACTTCTCAGTTGATTTTTAATTCTGATTAGTTTGTGCAATACAGCCAATCAATGACAATAAAAGTGTATCACTTTCTTTCTGCACTTCACACATTACAATAATCTGATGAACTATGAATCGGATAAGCTACTACATAACACTTTGGTTTTTGTAAGCTGGTAGTGGAATAAGTGCAAATGTAATTGCTACCATAACCTGAAAAGTCAATATTCTATTCAATTGTTGTAAATTTCACTGTAATGTCTTAAAGTGCCTTGTGACATTCAGCTCGGCTGAGCTGTCACATAAACGTGGCCCACTCCAGGATTGTCCTCAGAGTGCTCTGCTGGAACAGCCAAGCACGTTTTGCGCCTGCTTTTTCAGGGATTGTGTTTCTTAAACATTTACTTTTCCCCAAATTTTTCCAACCGTCTGCATTCTATACTAGTCATATATGGGCTTTTGTAAAATTCAAAGTAGCCTGAGGATCCTTTAAAAGCATGCAGCTGTGTGAGATGAATTAGTGTGTTTATTCCCAGAAAAGAAATGAGCTTTTTTCATTTTAATTTGGTTTGTTTTGCAATTGCTTGGAAAATCTGTCTCTGTTGTTAAAAGCCTTGTTGTTGAAAAGCATATCTCGGGGGAAATAAATTCTTAATGAATAACAGTGAAGGGATTCTTTAACAGAAATGGATGGAACCCAGACCCAGACCATAACATTATCATTCTGCATTTGTTTCACAACCTGTCCTTGAAGAAGTTATTTTGTAGCAGATTAATTTCCACATGCAATTTAAGGGTAATTGCTGTTAGCGGATAGCAACATGGCAATTTCTTTAAAGTGCTTGTAAACAGTTGCAAAGAAAAATGGATGAGGTGGAAAAAAACTGGAAATTGCCTCCTATTTGTACAATTTTACTCTATCCTGTGCCAGCTTCCTTGCTGATATTGTTTTTTCTTTCTGAACTGTTTAAATTTAAAGCAAGCAATTACAAGAAGTAGGACAGATTATTTCAAGAAGGAGTTAATTATGGTTGGTTACGGCTAGGCTATTCTTTACACGACCATAGGGAGCTTTGAGCTATAGGACCAAGTTGATGAGTGAATTTCCTAAATTTGATGTTATGATTGCAATTTTAGAAGTCAGAAAGAGGGAGCCAATGATGCTGGTATGTTCACAGGTTTTAAGTTACAGCTGGTTGGTTTCCTGCTGGTGAGTCAAGTCTGCTTTAAGCCTGCAGACAAATGGCAACGGCTCAGCCATTTGAAAAATTCTTGGATTGTGTACATATCTGACTGCTTTTTTACAGTTTCCCTTGCAGGTGTTATATGGTAGCTACCTGACAGTGGTGTTGAGGTGGAGGCCAGTGCGATTGTGCAAACAGCACACCTTTTATTCAGGAGTCTTTGTTATATATATATATGTACACACATATATATATATATATATATATATATATATATATATATATATATATATATATATATATATATATATAATTTCTTCTAATTTTAAATCACAGCGAAAAAAACCACAGAAAAAAAATACAGAAAAAATAAAAATTCTGTAATATTCCTCTTGTGACATGGTTTGTGTGAAATTTGTAATCACTTCAGAGCAAATGACTGACAATGGATTTAGTCCGAGACAGCCAAGCTCCGCCTCTCCCTTGTTAAGATAGTGGTCAGTGTGGTTGAGACTGGACCGAGAGGTGGAACTTGATGAGGTCGGTGACTTTGCAGTGTCTTGCAGTGAGAAACCTCTCGTGAAATAAGCAAACCAAGACTGCATTTGAAAAGTTGTTTTGGTTTAGGATGGTTTTCCTGAGTAAAATGGCCCAGAATGATAAAAGTAACAGCCATGAGGAGAATAGTACATATGGCTTCTTCTTTGCATGATAGAGCTTTAACCTGCATTTGTGGATGGCACAGTGAACTGTGTTCGCAGACAGGGATTTCTGAAAGCTTTCCTGAGCCCAGTGATTGCCATGACAGAATCATGCCTGTCTTTAGTGCAATTCTGCCTGAGGGCCCAAAACTCACAGGCAGCCACTACTAATTTTCAGCCTTGTCCCTTGTGTAGTAATTTCCCCAGATTTTTCTAAATCTTTTAATGAATTGTGTACTGTAGATGATCAGATATTCAGTTTTTGCAATCTTAGATTAAGGAACATTGTTCTGAAATTGCTACACAATTTGTACACTCAGTGTTTTGCAAGATCGAACTTCTGCCCATCTTTACTTCTGAGAAACTCTCCTCTCTGAGATGCTCTTTTTAGACCCAGTCATGTTATTGACGTGTTGCTAATTAACCTAATTAGTTGCAAAATGTTCCTCCAGCTGGTTTTTGTAGTACTACTTACTTTTCCAGCCTTTTGTTACCACAGTTACAACTTTTTTTGAGCCATGTTGAGCTAATATATTAGCTTTTTTTTTTATGAAATAGTAAAATGTATTTGTTTAAAAATTTGTTATGTTTTCTATATTTAACTGTGACAAAAATATGGATTTCAGAGTTTTGCAAATTATTGCATTGTTTTTATTTGCGTTTTACAGTGTCTCACTGTCTCAACCACTACTGAGCATGGATCAACATTTGCCATCAGATATTTAAATGTAGCCTGTTATAAGTGCAGTCAGATTTTTTTCAGCATCTTTTTTGACTTCAGAATGTTTTCAATCAAGGACAAAAACAAGAATCTTACAAAAAGACACTAAAATATAAATTAAATATCCCATGGCTTCCTCATTGACTCAATTCATGGCTACCATCTGTGTAAATAGGATGCCTGTAAATGTTTTGGCCTTTAATGTTGCCATTAGAATGTCCATTGAAGACAATTTTTATTTCCAGCAACCTGCATTTTTTTCCCCAATACTTCCTGCAACCTCCAAAAAGCTATTTTTAGCTCCTCATGCCTCTTCATATGTCCTGTGAGCAAGTCTCATGGAGGAGTGCAAGTACTCTTGACTATCTTGTTAACATCTGCAAAAGATAGCTGGCATTGTATTACCTTGTGTGTCTGTCAGTGTGTATGTTTGTGTTAACATAGAAAAATGTGGTCTTGGAGAGACCTTTTTTTTCTTCTTTTTTTTTAAAGCATGTTTGAGACATTTTTGAATATTTTGAAATGGGCAGGTGTTTCCATGTGTGTTTGTGGACATATTTTTGTCACAGTCACACCATCACAAAATTCTGACAGTTTCTATTAAAATGAAGGCAGAGTTTGCAGACGGTGGTATTCTGATAACTCGCTGTTATTGTAGTGCAAAAATATGTGATTCTAGCTGGCAAAGATTGATGAATACATTTGGTTGCTTTTTTTTTTAAAGTCGCTTAGCTTTGAGGAAAATATGTGATATGCATTATCAAAAGTTAAAATTGCAATTGAAAATTAAAATTGCAGTGTATAATAAGCTGAGCAGTTATAACTTTATAAAATGGGAGATCATCAAGCTACTTCTCAGGCTCTAAAATGAGACTGTCAGTCTGTTTTATGGCTTTAAATTGTTACACTAACCCAGTATGTTTTGTAATGTTTGACCTATCTGTCAGCCCTTGAGTGTGTTTTGTGTTTCTACAAAACATGGAGGTGTAGTTGTTTATGCTACAGCTTGTTTCTCACTCCTGACTGTTGGCACCAAAACAGTGTGTTGCTGCATCAGCAGGGAGATGGTCACCAATTGTATTAGCGACAACAATATTTCCAATGTCGGCACTGTAAACAAACAGCCCTGTTTGCATATATTGCCATATAAAGGTTACAATCATGCACAAAGGTGAGTTGTATCTAATGACAGAGCCACATGCTAGGAGTCTGTGCCATGTAAAAGGTAACATACTTGATGTATCACTCACTGCAGTGATGCTGTTTCACTTTCTTACATCATCCCCTTCTTCTCACACACAACTTTATCCAGAATTTTGAACAGCAGACACACAGATACTGAAGCAGAAGAGGCAGAGCTGAAGTTAGTAACAGTATAGTGAACTATACAGGTAGAAGAAACAGAGGGACAGCAGTGTGAAGGCAGATATGCACAAATACACTGATGAGACTTCTAGCTCTATTTTTACCACTTAGCTCTATTCTGCCACCCAGTGGTGTGGGCATGCTACTAAACATCAACCCATTGATTTTTTTTTTATTGACTATATTAAAAGGTCATTAAGACAAACAAACAGGCTTTAGCAGATTACAGTGAAACTCCTTAGTAACTTAGCAGGATACACAGAAACAGTTCTGCTTTTTTCCTGAACTATTCAACACTAAAGCCACATTTCAGAGTTTAGAAATGTATACAGTGATCACAGCCCAGTTTGTAAGATTCAGGGCAAGTTCTTTTTCAAGATGAAGAGTAGCAGTTTCCTCAACATCAATTTGAAGCACTTGTACAAAGAAGCCAATGCATATTTATGTACAAGTGCAAGTGCTAATAAGCTAATAATTGCTTGTAATAAACTATTTTATAATGCAATATTCCTACTTTTACTGGAGACAAGGATCAAAATATTTTCTTTATCACTGGCAGGAGGTGCGCTAGCTCTGTGGGTTTTACATTTAGTTGTTCTTTTTGGAATAAGTAATTGAGTGGTCATAACAAATTTAAGTAGAGAAACTGGGTTACGGCCTAAAACTGGGAATCTCATTTATCATTCTGAAAGGTTGTTCAAGAGACTGGTTAAGAAAAATGAATCAATCCGTGCGCTGTCTATTTGTCAGTGTTAACTGAGTTTAGCGACAAGCTGTAAATTGATTTTGCAGTACTTAATGTTGTACTAGACACTCCAAGATCAAATACATTTTCCTCACTTACTGGATTAAAGATTACTTTCTTGAAAAATAAATCTTGCAGAAGAAGAGAGCTGCTTTACCCCCCCCCCTCCTTTTTTAAAAAAAAAAATTTTTTATATAAAAAGCACAGTCACTTTAAAAATAGTATTAATTTAAAGGAGATATAACTTTAGTTATGTTGATGGTGTTCCCATTTTGTTTCTTTACCAATGACTGGAATGAGTGTCTGTGATTGAGTTGGTGTAAAATAACCATGGCAATTATTTGATTGGCTCAGCCCTGGGGAGGAAAAGATAAGCAGTGATTATTAGTAGATTGATTGTCCACAGCCAGCATCTGGTTCTGTTTTAAAAGTGTATCCAGGTGGGAGAATCTGTCCTGCGTTATTTCTGTTCAGAGTAATGAATGAAAAAACACCAACCACACAGAAAACCCGAGTTGTTTGGTAACTAATGTATCAGCAGAAGAAAACAGTCTCACTGCTTTGTTCTCTCTGGCAACCTTTAATCTCATATTCTCTCTTTTCTTTCCCCGGCAACAAATTTTACCAAAAAAACAAAAAAAACAAAAAAAAACACACATACATTCACTCTGACATTCCTCATATCAGCACATAACAGCAACAGAGCAGAATTTATGTAGTTAATTTCGGTACAAATCATGTCCAACGTGATTGATATTTTTGGGTTGTATGTTTACACAGCCATGCAGCCATCCCTTTCTGGTGAAAGCGATATGTCGGGAAAACCTTGATGGAATTTCTTCAAACTGGACACCGACGTCCACTTGAATTCCACTATGAAGTGATTAGATTATGGTGGTTACGGTGAACTCTCACAGGAGAAACTCAAGATTTCCATGTGGTTGTTATGAAAACAGTCATCCAAATCATCCAAAATTCATTCAAGTGTTTTTTATTTGTATGAATGTATGTATGTATGTATTTAAATGTCCATAAAACAAGAAAACTTTCTTTTATGATAGGTGACAGAAAATTATAGATAATAATATAAAAAATAATAATGTGGTTTACTATTTTCTTTGATGTTTTTGTAAAACTAAATTTATGGATAACAGTGATTATATTTTAGCATTTACATTTTAGCATTTACCTTTCAATTAAAGAGCTTGTGTATATTGGTGGATTAACCACTACAGAAATATAAAAAATAATTTTGGTAAATAACAATACTGTTAATTTAGGGCAGTTAAAGAGCTTTTTCAGTTCCTGAGAAGGTGACAAAGGTTTTCAGGTAAGAAATAACTATTTCCTGCAGTTTAAATAAAAAAAAAAAAAGCACAATCCATTATGTAAAGGCAGCACAGTGTAATTGGCAAAATTGCTTCAGACATTGAAAAGGCTGTGAGGAGCCGTTTGGGACATATTTTGTTGAGAGAAAGACGTTCATGTCCTATTTGATGAATTGAATCTGATGAACTGGTATTGCTTCAACTTCACAAAGTTAAAGCACTGTCAGCAGATCAGCAACCATGGTTCTGGACAGAATTAGCCTCAGTGTTTAGCTCTGGTACAGCTCGGCAGCATGGGTGCTTGCCAACATGACACATGAAGGAAAAAATCCTCTATAAGCTTTTTGTCACACTGGGGGCCACATTAAAAAACACTTTGATGTGTAATTCTCCAGGATCAAATAAGCACTGGAGCAGAGATTTTGCTTACTCTCTACATCCCAGCTAACAAATCCTATACACTGATAATCAGCGCCATTTATATTGTGCTAAAATATTACAAAGTAGACTGCACAATTGTGTCCTATCTGCAGCAGCTGTAAATTCTACTATTAAATGTTAATATATCTAAAAGAAATGCTCATAATGTTTACCTAAATGTACTGTAACACACAGGGTATGACTTTAAAATGACTAATATTACAATAAATGTAAAAGCATGTGTTGTGTTGTCATTTTTCTTATCCTGTCTTGTGTAATCTTTAAATCTGACTCCACGGCATGACGGCATGTATTAAAGCTGGCTCTAATGAGACGATGTCCTTAATGCAAAACAGATTAAACTGGTTGCTGTCTGAAACCAACACTTAACATCTGGTAGTGAGTTATATTACAATCATTCTAACTGTCTAAGTCAGATTATAGCAACATTTGTTTGCACAACACTTGCAATTTGATCAATTAAAGCTTTGAGTCGAGTTTCTAATATTTCACACTGAGGCTTCAACTATGACATTCCATCATTTATCAAGATGGGAAAAAGAAGTGCGGGCACTTGGATGGCCTTTTATCCACGAGAGACGCATTATTTTTCTGAAAGAGCATGCGACACAGGGATTCCAGGTACCTGCTGCCTCCGGGCTGCCACGTAGTTCAGCTTCACCATCTCTTTCCCAAACTCTTTGAACCGGTTGGCCAGATCCTGCTCATTGGTAGCATTCTTTACTCCCTCCAGGGCTTCTTCCACCTGCACACACACACACACACACACACACACACACACACACACACACACGCACACGCACGCACACACACACACGGTCCTTCAAAAAACTTTGCGGATGAACCTATAGACAAGGTCTTAAATAAGCCATATTAGTTAAACCACAGATAATCTGTAATTGTAATATCTAATATGTTTTTAATAGTTGTGTAATTTCAGTAAGTCTAAAAACCAGTCTCAATCCATCTTGTGGGTACATTTTAACTATAAACCCATTTATCCCTAATAAAAGTCCTGCAGAAGATGTAATGAAAACGGGAGAAGAGACAGAGATAATGTTAAGTGGCCTCTGATGGTAGGGCTTATACAGGCTTGAGTTAAGCCCCTATGTGGGCCTCCAGAATGAAGCTGGAAAAAAGGATTTTTAGTGTTTGTGCATTTGTGATAGAGGGACAAAATGAGTGATTGCAGATGGATGCAGGCATGAGTTTGATTCAGATTATACCAAATGCATATCATTCTTTCTGGCACACTGTATTAACTTCTGTTATAAAGCCTAGAGCTACAGTCTAAGTAAGTGAATGAGAAGCTTCTTCACATAACTACAATGAGAGCAGTTCACCAGACAAGAGCACTATAGTATTGTCCATTTCCAGGATGCGCCTCTATTCCTCATCTAAATGCAAATGTGTGCAGAGGTTGTGATAAAAGTCTACATTAACGACATGGACTATACAGTACCAGCCAGTCCTTTGTTTACTGGCCTTTTTAAAGTAAACTCTATATCCCTGTATTACAAGTGTTAAAACATCCACTGTTTTGGGGACCTTACCTACTGTAGGTAGGTAGGTAGGTAGGTAGATGTGCTGTATTGCAATTCTGAGTGCAGCTCCATCGCAACATAACTAAGAAGTGCACTTGGTTGGGTGTTAATATTGCACAGGGTGATGACTGCACTTACAATTTTAAGGTGGGCCAGCAGCCTCATGACATCAGCCATGTCAGCAAGGATGAGCAGGCGAGTGACAGCAGACAGCAGGGCGCGGGCAGCCCTCACCATGGTGCCGCGCTTTACAGAGGAACACGGGTCATCGGCGAACTCTGACGAGGCAATACGCATGGTTTCTCCTGCAAAAGGGATGGAAGAAAACAGTCAGTGGAGTAGAGAGTATGATATTTTGTGTGTGTGTGTGTGTGTCTGTGTGTGTGTGTGAGAGAGAGCGTGAGAGAGAGAGAGAGCTTGTGTGTGCAGACTACAATCACCCATATTGTGTATATTGTTAAAATCGGCTTGAAATTAAGTGTAATAATGCTGATGTGCAATTACATTTAGATGAATGTTACTTAAATATGTGTCTGTACTGTGTACACTGACTAACTTCTTATACAGGTCAGAGGTTATAAAGCCTTTGGTCAGAAAAATTACATCTAAGGCTTCAATCACACAGGCCGAGGGAACAGGTGGCAACCTCCAGACAATCTGTAATTTCTAGGGAAAAATATGTATTCCCTAACTGGTTGGCAAGTGGTTGCCAGCGGTTGCTTGCTGCACCAAAAACTGATTGCTTTGGTTGCTAGTAGATTGTTTGTAGACCAGTCAGCATTTTGCATGCAAACTACTGGCAACAGCGGCAACCTGCTAGCAACCACTTAGAAGCAGTCGGCTAATGTTCCTTTTTTCCTCGTGACTGGTGGTTGTCAGATGGTCACAAACAGGTCTCAAGGCCTGTATCTTGATCGAAGTGGTCTGTGTCAGAATTGTCTTTTTGTGACTCTTATATGGTTTTTAAAAAATGTAAATACAGCTGATACAGCAGATTCTGCAGGGATTCAGACCTTTTGTTACATTTTACACACTTTATTGTGTTGTAGTTGTCATTTTAAACAGGTAAAGACTCTAAAACAAAAGGGATCAAGAGCTTTCTTCTTGCAGTCACAGGTGTAGATTGGTAGGAAGAAATCTAAACTTTGCAAAAAGACAATACTTTTTTTTGTATTTTTAAACTTTACCTTAAAACAGATGGTCCAGAACCACCCTGAGTGACATCATCATAATATGATTCAAAGTGGTTTCCTGTATATCCTCCCTTCACATAATTTCAGCTTGGCCCAGGTAGCATAAACAATATGAGTGCGTACATATATTATATTCCTGAGCAAAACTCATCCCTCACATCTCCAACCCTAAAACAAAACAAAGCCTATAAAATGAATGTGTGTATGTGTATACAAACATTGACATTCTGAATAATTAGAAAGAAATCCTCCACATGGGTCAGTAGCAACCTGGTAGCAGGCAAACACTGGCAAAATCAGCTCTCTTAGCACTTAGTAACTAAATGTTTATTTTATGGCAGAGTGCAAAATTTATAATCAGATAAAGTGCACCCAGCATGTTAAACACAAACATACACACAGCATGTGTTCAACTAAACACACACAAAACTGCAAATGAACTCATATGCACTCCCCGATTATACTGGTAGTGCCATAAGTCTGTCTGGCCCAGTGAAAAGTGACAGAGAAAAGCATGTGATTACTGAACCCCTCCGTGGTCTGAAATCAGCATCTCTAATTTAATCATGACAAGATGAAGGGGGCTGGGACCCTGAGGTCACATTGAGAGAGGCCTGATGAGGCGATGACAGATTGAAAAGCATTTTGCAATTCACAATGACTTTAACTAGGCAGATAATTCCATTCAAATGGGGGACACTTCCAGCAGCTGCTAAAGGTTATGTTCAAGTCTGTGGGATACAGTCAACATGGCATATTTTCATGCTCATAAGTTTAACCTTATTAATATAAACTGTGCTCGCTGGTGACCTGGCATGTACCTATATCCAGCCCACCAAATGCATGGAGTATAAAGAAAGGATTAAGAGCGTCTATTAGTCAAATATATTCAAAAACTTTTGAGCATGCCTCGCTTGGTCTAATGGTTTCTTTTTTGTTTGTTTTTTTTCAGAGTCATATTATCAAAAGATTCAGAAAGGACTGTACATTGGCTTTCAATACAAATGTGCACAAATTTTTTTTAACATACCTTTCCATTGGTTTTCCCCTGCATGCCTAACAAGTGAGAAGATAAATCTTGTCCTATTTTATCTCAGCTGTGATGATGACCTGTATGGTAACAGTCTATTTCACACCTCAGAAGGCCGGTGTGCCAAAGCAGTCAAGTCAATATTCAACAGTACCAGCAGCCAAGTGCGAGCTGACAGTGCAGGATGAGGAATACAGCTACAACACAACATATGCTGAGCTCCATTTGCTCTTTCTGCTGATGTAGTTTCTGAACAGGGAATCCAATTCCATTCTGGGGACAAACATTTGATTCACATAAAGGCTCGCTGACTTGCACGCCGCACAGAAAATAAACGTCGGAGGACTACAAACTACGCTGACATTGCTCCATCTGTGTAAGTTGCCAGAAAGCACTGTACAATCTCTTGTTTGAGTGAGGAGCTGCATCCGTGCAAAACTTTCAGTGTTAACAGACTAAGTTTCACATCATTAATGAGAATGGGCATCTATAACACCTTTAAATTCAGCAAGGTCCCTAAACATCACAGACAGTCGAAGCATTAACGATGCATGACTTTAGGGTAAACAACTCCAGAACGAGACTCATTACATTCGTGAGGCTGCGTGCACTGCAAGTGAAGCCTAAAACTAATGGGTACTAATCTGCTATATTTAATGGATTTGGCTTGCCACTTTTAACTCTCCATTCATCTAAAGTCGAGCAGACATTTGACTCGTTGTGACATTTGAAACACTTAGTACTTTCCCTAAACATTAAATTGATGTCAATTACTATTCAACCAGGAAAAATACACTAATATTTACAGAGAAAGCAGAGTCAGTAGGGGGTACTTATTTCAGTCATAATAATGATGAACACAGGTGCTGTAAATGAATGCAGCACCTTAACATAAGACAATTCCTAACACTACCTTGTTTACGACTTTTTGTTGTTGTTTGTTTGTTTTTGATTTTTGTTTTGTGGGGAAACTTGCATTTCCAGACAGATACAATATAGCACGTTGCTTTTATTTCTTGTTAAATATTTTGTATACCATATATAGAATAATGAGTAACCCCAACACTTCTGATACCATCTCATTTAGGCTCAAGTCACACAGCTCAGAAGAGTGGTTGACGATCACCTAGCAAACGCCGATCACTAAAGAAAAACATGGATTCCCCGACTGTTTTGGGAGGTTGCTTGTTGTTGCTAGGTGACATTGGTCGCAAGGAGGTATATGGTGCTGTGCGTTTGTGTGTAGTTTACATGGAAGACAGTGACTTGTCTGCAAACAATTGCCAGCTACTATTAGCAGTACTGAAACTGTGACACAAACTGTAAATGAGTTAGTTAGCAAGTGTTTGTAGATAAGTCAGAGTTTTCCATGCAAACTACAGGCGACCAGAGCGGCCAAAGCAATCGCAAGGAGGTTTTTGGTATAGCACCATTTTTATGACCCATTCTGCCCAGCGACACCCAGGAACCTCCATTAATCATTCACCAACCATTCAAGGAAGACACTTTTTTTTTTTCAGCTCCTCAGTGGAGACGGACACACTTTTCTTCTCTCCCAAACCCTTCCTTTTTATCCTGCTTTGCTGCTCTAGAGCCTCTCTTCACACAGCTTCCAAACTGGAATTTATAATTATGGATGTAGTCAGCTATTGTTTTGATCAAATTTTCACCATGAGGAGATTGGGGAAAGGAGAACCCTATTTCCTCTTATCCAACTGACATTCCCAACTGGCTATGTTATGGATTCCTGTGTAGGTGGAAGATGACGTGCCTGGCTGTACTGTTGATAGAGGACATACACATTTGGCTTATTGGCACTAGAATTTCTCCGATTTGGACCTGGAGATACCTGGCTTGTTGTTACAGTTCGGGAAGTCTGGGCAGCAGTCTGGGCCGTGGTAAGGCTGCTTATGATGGAATGCAGAAAGGTACAGACTCAAACTCAAACTTAGTATATCTTGTGCTGATTCGGAGGGATTAGATCTTGGAGACATATCTGTTTCTGCACGGCGTAGGAATGAACCAAGAAGATTCGGATGATTGGGATTTTCGCCACTGAGAGGTGCCAGAAAGACTAAAGGCTGTCAACAAATTAATCAGTACAGCCTGTACCAAAACAATTTGTAGAATCAGAAATTTGGCTCCCTGACGGCCTTGGACTGCTGCTTATCTCATCGTTCTCCTGGATGTTTTGTAAACAGATGCTCTACGCCCCCGCTGTCCAGTCTTCTTCTGACCTACCTGCTGATGAACATTCCACCTCTTATCAGAACTGTTAGCTGAGGAGAGGAGTTTGAGTCAGTCCCACAGTAGCCCGACCCCCCCTCTCGCCTCCGCTGGCTTCCTTCCATCCCTGCCCCTCCCCACCCTAATGCTCCCGTGCTATATGCCATTTGCTTCCTGCACTATCGCAGAGGTTTTTGTAACCTTATACTGTGTATGTATACAAAGTATGAGATGATTTTTTTCCTCACTCATCCCTATATGTTTTCGCTATTGTATCCGTCTTTTTAATGGCATTGCCTCCAGAATGGGGCAGCATGGCCACAGTTCACCTATCTCCCCATGTTTGTTTGTTTGTCTTCTTGGATGGGTGTTCTGTTAACTGTAATTTCCCCATTGTGGGATCAATAAAGTATCAAAGTATCATTCATTCATTCATTTTGCCCCAGCAACTGAGGGTTGCCAGTTGGTTGCCAACCAATCTCTAGGCCTATGTGAATGAGACCTTAAATAAATAACCTACACAAAAATAGTTTGGATTGTTGGGATGATTTCATCAACTACATTCAAGTAACAATGTGTCGTTCCCATGAATCACACAAACATCTCACAATTATTTCCTCACTGTTGTTCTGTAATGTGTAACTGCAACCTAGACACCTAGTCTGTGCAGATGCTCATTTAAAAATCTCTTACCACTATTCAGTTTGTAAATTAAATAAAATGTAAGGAGAATCAAAGACTGGAGATTTTGATTTCATATGTCACAGAATAAGTAGGACAATAACCCAGTGTCCAACCCATGGATGTCCATAGATATATGCAAACTGGATTTTTGGAAATAAAGGAACTTTTTTTTTTAGTGTCTTTTCAAAGTTTATCAACAAAAAAAACTTTTACAGACCATAACTGATGGTCTAGGAATTGATGGTCTAGAAAAAAATTACTAGATGTCTAATGATGAATAAAGGATGATAAGGAATTACACACATGGACAATCTTATTAACTGACCAGTCATTATTAAAAAAGAAAAAAGAAAAGCATGAACACACAAGCAGTCACACTTACCTTGCTTACGGACATCCTCCACAGCTGCAATGAGCTCCTCCTTGAGATCCTGGCTGTCTTTTGCAATCTGCTCTCCCTTTTCCAGAAAGTTCTGGGTAGCCTGCTCAACAGACACTGCCAGGACATGGGCCTTCTTAGAGCGCCCTTTCTTCTTACTGGATGGCCCTTTGTTGCTGGTGTTTACCAAAGTAGTCACCTTCAAAACAGGAGAGGAGTATATAAAGCTTACTCAAGAGATGGATTTGCAGCTTGTTGCTACAGTGCATGATCGTCCTTGTTTTTAAGGTTACGGCACATAACCTGCACATCCCAATAATTAATGATAATGACAGCACCTAAAATTAATAGGAAGATGCAATATGAATTAAGTTATTATTGTCTTATTCTGAAATATGCATTGCTCCAAGCCAGTACCTGTTACAGGGCTTGCTGATTATAATCTTTAAACACTCACAAACCAATTTATTATGTAAGCCTGCAAAACAAAACACAATCCGAACAATCTGCTAGCATAATAATGTAAGTACACCCTCTCTTTTATATAGAATTAATAATTACTTATTAGAATTAAGTAACATGTTATCTTCATTTTACCTGTTTCATGCTTTATTTTCTGTTCATTTAGTCCCTTAAAATAACTATGAAACAATGGCAGTGAAATCTCTGTGTAATCTGGCACCATGTTGGCCGAAATAATGCCTTAATCTTATATAGCGCTTTTCAATTTCAAGCACCATTCATTCACACCTCAATCATACTTGGTGGTGGTAAGCTACTAATGTCAGCCACAGCTGCCCTGGGGCAATCTAACAGAGGCGTGGCTGCCAATTCGCGCATACGGCCCCTCTGACCACCACCAAACACACAACCACATTCACACTTAGGCAATGTGGGTTAAGTGTCTTGCCCAGGGACACAATGACAGCACACGCTCAGACGGGGACTCGAACCAGTGACCCTCCAGTTGCACCTACCCACTGCGCTACTGCCACCCCATAAATGTTGGTGATGTTCTTATGTGAACAATACCAAGGTCAGCAATAATTACAGAGTTCAGGTTCATACAGTGCATAAGTCAGTAACATAATTATTATGAAAGGCTTGATAGCAGTGATGTTTAGTTCTTCTGGGCATGGTGATCAGTGGCAATGAGACAATGGTGGTGTGAGTAGTGGAATGTATTGTATTACTGTGAGATGTTTTTCTAATATTCTGATCTCATCACTTTCCAAATCAGGGTGAAAAAAAGAGAAGAAAAAAAAGGCCTACCTCTGACTATAAAGAACTCAAGACCTTTAACAATGATCAAGTATATAATTTAAACTGATGCAATTTGGATAATGTCAAAAACAGAGCATTATGAGCTCTGTAAACATAGTTTATACCTTTATCTGAACACTTTATAAATAGTGTAATACTGAAATACAATATTTGCAACTAGCTGTCAGTTTTACAAATCCTCCTTTGCTGAATAATAATGCTTCTATACATTCCATTAAAATGTAAGGGAGTATGGCTTGTACTGGTTTTGCAGAGTGGAAAAAGTATAATGAAACAAGGTGACAAATAATCAGTGCTTTGTTAATTTAGACTTCCACAACAATAATGAGGTTATTCATTCAAGATTCTATTACTACTAAACTGTGTGTAGCATCAGTCAAGTACCTGTCTTATCTTGGGTTGCAACCACTGACATTCATCCTTCAGCTTATGTAGGAATGTTGAAAATATACAGTCAGGCTTGCTGTAATACTCCCTTTTAATTAATATTTTTTTTTCTCTTGAGGACAGGCTGCACTACACAGAATCAATAGGATTATGTGTCCAGGAATCCAATAAAATAAGCCCTCCATCTAACTGTATTAGTAGAAGTTCAGTGTTTTACAGGATTATGCTACTTTTGAGAAATGGATAAGGATCCTCCGGCTCTCAACAGCCAAACAGCATTTTCTCCACTATGGATTTTCTCCGTTGCACACAATCAGTAAAGAAGATAGCATACAGAGGATTATGTTTAGTGGTCATGTGATGTGTTGGGTCAGGTTACTGGATTGTGTAGTCTTGTCTAAGGGTCGACAATGAAACTTCATCTCTACACTAGCTGTGTGCCCAAAATCATGACGAAACAAACTAAAAGCTGAAAGTCATCAATGTTACAGAGCACTGAAGAATGGGCAGTCCTGGGTTGAGAAATATCTCTTCGGCACGTTGCAGACAATCAGGACATGTGGTGACTATGCTTACGGTACTGTGCAAAAGTCTTGAGCCAGCTTGACATTTCTTTATATTTTGCTAGAAAAATCAGAAATTCAGGTGCAACAATTTTATTTGAATCATGCAAACATACATGAAAATACAGTATGTAAGACAAAAACAAGAGTTTGTAAAGTTCTAACAAGCTTGAAAGTCACTGCTTTGTATGACCACTATATATTCTTCAAATGCAGCTCTCTCTTCAGTCGAGCCTTCTTGTCAGTTCTTTAAGTAGTCTTCAGGGATCGTTCTCCAGGTATGCTTTTACTGCACTGGCAGTGTGTTTGGGATCATTGTCGTGCTGAAAAATGAAGCTGTTGCCAATCAGACACTTTCCAGATGGTATTACATGGTGGATCAAAATTGTACTGTCCTGTGTTCAAAATTCAATTTTGACAAAAGTCCCAACACCACTGGCTGAAATTCAGCCACAAACCATTGCAGAGTCTCCATTGTGTTTTTCAGATGGCTGCAGACACCCACTGGTGTACCTCTCTCCTGTGGAGTGATGAATAAGACCTGTTGCCACTAATTTTCAGTCCAGTTCTTGTGTAATTTAGTATATCTCAGCTTTTTCTCCCCATTTCTCTTCCTTCACCCTAGTACACTAACACTGGGTGATTTTCACCCACGTGGAAGTGAGACTGATAAGAGTTACAAAACCCATGTTCTAGGATTGAAAATGGTGTCCTGACAGCCAGCCTTTCACTGAGACCATTTTTGATGAGGTTTTAGTGAAGAGTAGATGGACCGGCTAAAGAACCAGATGTATCTTTCAGATACTGTTCATCTGCTGAAGATAACTTATTAGGCCTGACACTTCCTTTGTCCTCTACTAGTTTCCTCAAATTTGTCAGGACAAACTGGACACCATGCAGAGATAGGCCAAATGTTCAGCTATAGGTCTTTGGGAATCAGCTTAGTGCAAATACCATTTTTTGCATGTCAAACTGAGTTCTTTTTTTCTCTCTCCCTCTCTTTTCATAGATTCAACTAAAGAAATTAAACCAAATTATGTGTTTTTACAACAGGCTGTTGTAACAACGTGCCTAAATTTACATTTTAAAATTGATTCTCTGCTAAGTTGTCTGCTACGTGCAGACAACAACCAGTTAAGTGGCTTGACAAGCAAAAACATGAACAACACCTGAAAATTGTCAGGCACAAGGACTGCACTGAAAAGACCCTCACAAAGCCTGGAGAACTATTGCACGAGAGTACTTTAAAAAAAATTACGTCTAAGGGGTGTCTCAAGACTTTTGCACAGTACTGTAGTTGTGAATTCTTTCACAAACATAATGTAAGAAAAGCCATTTAAATATCCCGGTAAAGTACAGTACACTGCCCTGAAAGTGATAAGTGATTTTATTACAGAAACAAATTGATGACCCTCTCTCAAAGAAGAAAATCCTATATTTAGCATAATTAACACATAATTACAAAATGAAGAAGAAGAATACATTAAAGTCACTCAGCTTACGGGGCAAAAGCATAACCAATGACTGCTGCTTGTACAGGCAGTTCAAGACTTGAAACATTTGGGCTGCTTATATCTTGGTGACACATTTTCTGTACATAATTATAGACATCCATCTGAAGCCAGGGAGGAAGCACATGGGCAGAAAGCTCATTCAAAACTCTAGTCAGAGACTGCCTTTAGACTATCTGTCTGACAGCAGCTGAACTTGCACAATAGAGTGATATGATTAGGTTGAGGCATGTATCAGAGACTTTCACTCTGAAAAGCCCCTAAGAGCAAAGTTATGTCCTGTCAAGGCTGCATTACTTCAGGGCTTCTAGCCTGCAATATAAGCATTAATGATGTATGGCCTCACTCATGATGGATCCAGGAATAGTAAAGCTGATAAAAGACCAAGTTGTTCTTTTAGGTCATCATGTATTTTTCTAGAAACCAATTCATGATTCAACAGCATTATTTTAGGATTCAGAAACTTTGATACATTTTAACCATCAACTCATCTGTTCAGCATCACCTGGCACAGTGGAATTAGTGCTCAATATGAAGTGCAATGATGTGTTTATTTCAGTCCTAGTTGTTATAAATCAATAAGTCATCATTATATTTACACATGAAAAGATACGCACGCGTGGACACACACACACACACACACACACACACACACCTATACAACCAAAAACTCCCTTCACCTCACAGACAATGAAGCACTCATAATGTGGCTGCCTACACAGGTTCAGTGACACATGAATAAGACCAATCAATACCACAGGAACACAATCAAAAAATAACTTTTGTACTTGTTCTTTCTAATTATATCTCACAAATCACCAATTAATTTTTTGGGCTGTTGGCAAAAAAAAAATTTAAAAAAATCAACAGTAAACCAATGTGCAGTTATGCTACATTTACACGACTATCGACAAAGTTACACAACAGCTAAACTTAGCCAGTTGTATTTGTCGCAGATTAGTCATTACTCTAGCATCAGTGCCTTGTGTGTATGCACGCACAAACAATGCAGTTAATGATGGTTCACTGCTTCATTGCAGCCCTGGAAAAAAGACGAGGCCAGCCAAATGGTGATTTGTCGTCCATCACACGGCAACATGCTGTATGTCCGGTGTCAGCTTGTAGCTTTCTATTGCAAGCTTACATTGAAATGACTTCAGCTCCAGTAGTGTGAATACAACATTATTAATGCAGAAATATTTTTATGAACCCATTAACACTGCTATACACCCCAAGCAATTTTTTTCAAGTTTTTGCAGAGTACAGATATGCTAATGAGACAGTTTCGCAGTTTTGTTTTTAACTGCTTTATGTTAAAGTCAAGTGTTCCTTATATGCATATACATTCATTATATGCATGAGCTTTTTAAACAACCTGCAACCTGGTACAACTGTTTCTGATTTATGAGACTTGCACGTCAGTAAGAATCATTAAACAAAAAAAAAAATGCCACCAAATTAAGACTATGCTAAGATGCCAGCAGCTGCTGTTTGCTGCAGTCATTAGTTATTAGAGGCCAAGTGCACAGTTTTGTCTACTTATCTTGCCTGCACTGAAAGTTGATGCTCTTTTTTAAACCTCAGTCTTGACACAATGTCTTATGTAACTCTTCCATGGAACAGAACAACATACTGAGTGTGGTTTATCTGCTCTTCAACTGCTCATCTATTCATCAACACAGGGTTGGGCTGTCAATTACACACAGCTACAGTATCGCTACTGCATCTGCCATGCTGCCTTCCACAGGGAGTGAATCACTAAAGTCAATCCTTGGTGATGTTTCGTTCTGCAACGGCGGCTTAAAAAATTATGTATATTTAATTAAATCTGTGATAACCTCACAGCAGGCACTGAGCCGGAATCAATTTATTTACCTTCACACAGACTTAACTTCACTGTTTTTACCTAGCCGTCTATGAATGCATATGCCTAGCTGAATATCCCCGGAAAGAGCTTAAGAGAAACAAGAATATAATACCATTTTCACTTCATATTAAATAACTTTATCTTCAAGAACTACTGTGAACTGTTGCACGTGGATTACACAGGCTATATACTTCTAGAAGAACAAACAATAAACGAATTTGGCATAAATGGCCAGTAGGAAATCTAATTAGGTGAAAATTTTACATCAGATTTATCAAACACTACCGGGAACAACAAGCATTGCAGGGGGTATGTCAGTGCTTATGTATGAGGTTGAATGATAAAGCAGTTTGAGGTCCTTAGATTCTAAAGATTTTTACTGTGGCTAAGTCATTTAAATTCAATACTGGTCACTTTCACAGTGACAGTAACAGTGAAAAATATTCTGTTCTGGCTCCGCCAGAAGAGTTGCCGTTGACCTTAACGCCACTCTCTAGGCCAGTGGTCAATGCAAATCATATGATTATTCCATCTTTAAATGCAGCCTGTGTCACATAATCCTTTACTTATTGCTCGTCTAAGACAGTTAGCGAGGAGAAAGGTATGTAATAAAGCTATACATCCTATACAGCTAAAATACCTGCCATAGCACTGTGAAGTCAACCCATGACTCAGCTCAGTAGCATAAAGACATGTTTCAGATGTCATGACTTTAACACAAGTAATGTCTGAATCCTACATTATCATTTGCGAGCACAAAATAAGAAATACGCTGACTGAATAATCAAATGCGTCACCCAAGGAAAGAGTTAGAAACAAGTAGTTTGCAAAATGAAAAAATGAAGTGAGCCGCAATAATGCCTCCCTAGTGCATCCAAATATGCTCTGACACAAAACAAAATAAATTCACTGTCTACACAACACAGCCTTGCCCTTTCTGGCAGCTGGTAATTGGTCCTTGGTAAGCCCATTTATCGTGCATATTAGCAGCACTGCTTGGACTTTATGCAAGACCACACTGAGGTTCATTCCAAACAGCCACAAGTTATGTCTTTCTCTCAGCCTTAACACAGACTTCTCAGATGCAATCTACCTTTGCAAGGCTATTATCATCTATACAACCTATAAAGTGCACCTATATATAGCTATGTTACATTCAGAAATACTGAGTATTTCTTCTGGGACATTTGATAGAGTATTTAATTCTTTGAATTTTACTACATCACCACTGAGCAATGTTTAAAATATATATATATATATATATATATATATATATATATATATATATATATATATATATATATATATATATATAGCACACAACCTTTAAATCACTTTTGAGACTACACATCGACTGTGTCATGTCATGTGATGAAATGATATATGCTGTTAAAACGACAGGAGGCAGTGACTTGCGAGAGCACGTACGAGTGAACTGACTTGTCAGTTTTACTTAAGCCAATTTTAAAATTGGCTTTCGCTAAGCGCCTAAAAGTATTAACCAGCACATTTGCAATCGCATGAAGACCTAAATATAGTAGTGTAATCAGTAGATTTACAATGAAATGATCAGAAATCATGGTATCAATGGTAGGATGCTTAAAAACACAAAACACATTACAATAATGTCAGTCTACACAGATGACGTACCAAAGTAAACTATTTATTCTTATCCAACTAAGAAGGGAGACTCTCATTTGGTTTAGTGCCTCTGAATGAGCAGAGAATTAAATTTTTGTCTAAACACTTCCTGGGGGTGAAAAGAGACACAGTGAGCACTTTGCTTCATTATGTTATGTGCTGAACCACAGGGGCCCTCCACACAGATGGTGTTTCTGCAACATGCTATTTTACATTATGTGGTTCTCCAGCTGCCAGATGTAAACACAATGAGCCGTCTCTCATTTATTAGCTGGCATGTATGAAATAAAGTTCTCGCATAATCTGCTTGCACACAACTTCTAGAGAAGGCTGAGCACGACATAGGAAATGAAAAATGTGAAGCGTAAAAGGTGCACATTTTGTTAAACTGTGCTGCTCCTGTGAGAGCCTCATGGACATAGGTGTTCACACAAAAACAGCTGATTAAAAAATGTGCCTGATTCATAGTTATTGCCGATGGCTATGGGCAAAACCCTAGAAACGACCGATAAACAAACACTGCATGTGTGAACTTCGTTTCTGCAAACACATAGCTTTACCTGTGACACCATAAGGCCTTAGTGCAGAAAAAAGGATTAAAAAAGATTGAGCTATTTTCAACAATTTTCAGTTGAACATATATTTCATAAAAAGCAGGTGAACGCCTGATCGTTGTGCCGGTATTAAGATGTACCCAAAGAGTGATGAGGGAAAAAAAAGAGAGACGCATATAGCATTTATAACAACAAAACCCAGTCAGTGAGCAAGAAAGAAACAAGCTGAGAACAAAACCACAAAAACGTCTGGGCCATACCCAAGCAGACACAAGAACACTCTCAATTTAATGCTGGTTCCATTTTTTTACCCATGCTTTTTCATGAAAATTTAGCAACTTAGAGCCCAAAGTAACAGAATCAGGTGAAGTTTTCTTCTTTTTTTTCTCCCCAAAAAGAATCTGTCAAATAGACAGCAAAAAAACTTTACATATAAACATAATTATGCTGCAGAAGTACTGAGGCTTATGCCTCCTTTAGGTATAAGGAGTTGTGGTGCCTTGCCTTCCAATTTTATTGCTGGTCAATAGTTTTAAATGCCATGCGGCTTTTCCTCTACAGAGACTGACCAGTGGACTCTTCAGTCAGTAGTAAATCCCCTTGACTTTGCGTAGCCATTCAATTTTCCGCCTTCAACCCCTGAGACTCGTACCCAAAGGATGAGTGATGATTTAGCCGTTAAACATTAGAGAAGGCCATGTGCACATATGTGCACATAGTAGCCATCTACACATGTAAGATCATGTGCACACATACTGAGAGATTCTGTTAAACTTTAACTTGTTACAGGTACAGATGTGCTGTACATTAAGTTCTATGTTAAATAATTGATGAGAGCATTTGTAGCCATGTGTAAAGTACATAATGTGTGCAAAAGCCCAGGGGACAAAAGCAAGATGGGGCCTTCTACATTTTTCCAAGCAGACAATTCACCTGGCTCTGACTGTAGGACAGTCCTAAAACATGTTTGTGCAATATGGCTGCTATGATGAACTAAGACCATATACTAGAGACTGGTTGATCACCAATTGTTTCGCTACAGAAACAATACACAGCACTGACTGCTTAATGACCAAGGAAACTGTGCATCCATTCATACACAAACTACACAGAGTCAAATGAGCAGACACGGAGATGGCTACATAGCACAAATTCAGCAAGGCTGCATATCTCAGAATTCTGTCACTGAAGACTTTGCTTACTTTGTATCATACCGTGTTATTTAAAATATCTTTTGAAGTTAACAAGTTCTGAAGTGCAAAGCAAGAAGGATTAGCCAGCATTAAAATTGGTACCTGAATAGGTTTTCGGGTGGCAAAGAGGAAGGATTTTAGCAGGTAGTGTCACATCGCACGGGTGTCAAGCTCTGACATTCTTAACCGCACCGTGTGCTCTGGCAGCTATATCCTCAAAAAGCCTCTTGGCAGCTTACTTAGCTTTAAACACGAATGTTGGAGAGAACCTGTGTCATAGAATAATGAATAAGAAGAAAAAAATGCATGAATAATAAAACATGGTACTGCTGTCAAATATTATTCTACTTTTTGGTTTATTTTCTGACAAATAAAGATATTAATGTACCTAAGAAGTGTCAGGTTTATCCAACTTGAACTTCTTTCAAGCATTTGCTCTTGATATCTGATATTTGCACCAAATCTTTATACTCCAAGAACATATTTGGTGTTTCGAACTTGCAGATTTGAACACTCGCAGAACTGAACAAATAAGCACAGGAAAACATGATTCAGTAGAACAGCAGAGCCAGTGAATTAAAAGCATTTTCTGCGATAATGATTCGCATATTTAATTCCCCACGGTGAACTTCTAAGAACAGCCTTCATTCATTCTGCTTTGAGAGCAATAGGCTTTCAGTCTCTCCATAATATTTCCTCATTAGTAACCCCTTAGCTCAAGTCCCTGTTTGATCCTCCTACTCCTTCATTATCATGCTCACTACAGATATCTTTGTATCAGTGCAGTTTGTTCATTCATTTTGAGGAATGACAGGACATTTTGATGCATAGCTGACAGAACAAAACTGAGTGGGGCAGTAAATTGTGGAAGCCGTTTTCAGGTGGAGCACTTGATGCTGTGTAAGAACACATTTACATTCAAATCAAGGAGCCAAATCTTGGATCTCTATACTGTAGCTGAAGTACACTTTGTTTTCTGCACAGAAAATTATTAGCATGCCTAAGAAAATGTTTGGATGAAAAGAACTACTTCAAAATATTATTCAACTAGTGTGTGAAACAGCCCATGATTAGGCCTTTGGGAGTTAATCGAAGGAAAACAAAGAGTGGGAGAGAGTAGGTTTTAAATCGATGTGCAATGTTGGCCAATTAGAACATTTCAGTAACAGTGCATTCTTTTTCACTGTCAAACTCTCAACCACTTTCACAGAAAAAAAAAAATACAGAAAGTTTAATAGATTTACCTATTCCTAAGTGAAAATGTCAGTGAGTCCCCGTTTGACTGGGGTTCAATTCTTTGCGTAACACGCCTTGAGGCACATAATCTTCATAACAAATGCCAGAATATATGCCACCCAAAATGATTCGCACTTCAAAGACAAACCACAAAAAAGCTTTCTTAAATCTCATTCTAAAATGGTATGGCTATGGTCACAAGAATCAGTGTCAAAGAAATCAGTGCAGCAATCCGCAGGGAAAAGGGGGCTTCAAGGTGTGCGTGAAAATTACATTATTACAATACAATAAGATTTGGAATTGAGATGATTATTAACAGAGGCCATTTGCAACGACAGTATTGACAGCAAACTCAGACAAATAATCAGAGGTTTTATAACATGTCACTGTAACAGTGGCATCTTCTGCATTTGATCTCTGCAACATATACCCTCTAATCATCATACTTCTTTAAAAACAGCTCTCATTTTTCTAAAATTATCACCTATATTTACTCATGTTTGCAGCATAACATACCCACTAACCCAGTATTCAAAGCCCTGTGAACAAGAAGCCTATTAATAGGATCCCTGTCCAAAAGCAAAAGTCATCTATTGGCAGTAAGGTCAGATGGAACACCTTCAACTAGACTATCCAAGTGTCGTCACTGCAGTTCCACTTTTTATTATGCCTGCTGATATTATGTCGATTTTAGAAACCACCAAATAATTGATTCATTTCTGCACTCCACTAAATGAACATAGCATGGGCTCTGAGTCTTAAAGGATCAATGCACTGAAGGTCAGGTTTTGTTTTCATGCTTCTTGAGGCCGCTACATCTTATTGCCCATGTATAGTTTTAATAAATCTGCAGACTAAAGTGAGGTAATTGTAATGAAAAGCAGTCTTTTTTTTGTTTTAACAATTATTATCATTAACAAAATTAAAGTTCAGGTGAATATGTCACGAAGGCAAGAACACAAATGAAAAATGGATGCCCTATGTGAGTAGGTGCACTGCTGTGCCATGAGCCACACACACTTCCAGCAAAGACTGAAGCTGGCTTTTGAAGTTTCCTTTTTCTTTTTTTCTTTTCCTGGAAGCTAAAAGATTAAAGTATGAAAGCATTACTAGATAACATAAGAACAAGAAATCAGAAAACCTTTTGCACTAAATATAATATTATTTAAAATATTATAAACAAATTCTGATTATGAGTTTGTAGAATCTCTAGACCAGGGACATGACACGTGGCACCAGAAGCCTTTTAATATCCTTTAGTAGTCTGCTTGTGCTTGTGGATCACTCACCTTTGAGGAGGCTTTAGTTAGATGAAGGCAAACAGTTCAAAGCAAAAAGGAATGGCATTTGGTGAAAAGTTCTGAAGGACCATTAGCTAGCATCTGATGAGGATTTGGCCTTTATTAGCTTTTTAAAATTGATTCTTATTTGTAAACAAGAACCCTTGGACAGAAATAGAAAAATTGGCCTATATATCTGCTGGCTACACTGAAGGCCTTCAAAACTTACAACTGTCCCCACTAGCTGAATCAACAGACTATGGGCCAGATTTACTAATGTGTCCCACCAGCACAAACTAGGTTTTGGCACAAATAAAGTACTGTCGGTGTTTACAAAGAGAGCACAGTGACAAGACTGCATATAAGAGGTGGGAAGTCAGAGATTTTTGCAACTGACCCTGTTGCATATGTATTTCTGGGATTTCCTTTCTCAAGGCACAAAATATAGGGAGGAAAATAGTCAAATCAAGCACACAAACATATTTATTACACATGCAATATACTGCAAATTGCACTGTTATTTAACATGGGGGAAAATGCTTATTTGTTGCACTTGATATTCAAATGAATCAACTGCACCTGTGCTTAGAAACTTTTGCAAGTCACCCATAGAATTAACCACACCTACGAGCACTCGCTCGCTATTTTGCCTCGTTTAGTAAATCTGGCCTTATAAGTTCCCACACAGTGGGAAACAAATGTATTGTATAAATATAGGAATCCAAGTCTAAAAAAAACACTATGTTCACACAAAAGGAGATCAGCTGTCAGCTTAGTTATACTGACCCTCAAAAAACTACTAAAAGACAAATTTAGATAAAAGTTGTTGTTACAGCAGGCTCAAAGGGCCACAACACACGGGACACAAAACAGGCTTAGATTCTAATAAACTCTGTTTATTAGCAAAAGACAAAATAAAAGTACCAACAAAAGGATCCTGTGTGAAGGATGAGAACAGAGGAAGGACAAAGGCAGTTCACAGGTGCCCTGAGTCGAAAGAGAGATAAGCTAGAATTTAAAGACACAGATCAGACACATACCAACAAACAACAATAACAGAGTGGCATGAATAACAACTGTTTAGATAAATTACCCTCTGTCTGCTATTTAGGGAATCATTTACTGTCCACTATTATATTTAGGTGCTTGTGGAGATATGATCATCAAAATAAATATACAGTAGAGAATTACCACACTGTGTCAGGCCTTTTTTACTGAGCTTGGTAGGTCAGACTGTGATTCCCTCTACACAAAAACACAGATTTATATTTATAGATAACATTTACAGAACCATAAGAAAACCAAAATTTACATTTTATTTTTACCACTGACAATTCCTTTCAGTAGCCGCATTAGCGTAGAACTTGAGTATTTTGCAGAATGGATATAGAAGTTGAAGCAATTTGCCATCACAACAAATAGGCAGACGTACATCACATAGAGATCCACTGATTGAGTTTGATTTCCCTGGTAACATTTAATAATTTCGTTCACAGTGTGAAAGGCTGTTTAACACAATATCTGAAAATAATTACTAGGTTCACTCCAATGTAAGCAAGGGATAGCCTACATTGATTACTAACACTGTCTTTAAGTATAAAATCCAGTAAAGTAAAACAAATTTAAAGGCACATGTAGAGACCAAAGTAGTTTAGCAGTTGAACTCATGAAAACTGTCTTGTTTGATATCAGTGGACAGCAGACATTTATTTCTAGCTATTGAGTTTTCAGTCACATCTGTACAGATCCCATTTACAGCCAAATAAGCAGATAGCCAGATTACTAACCCCTAGCTCACCATCACAGATATAGACAACATAGGCTGGCATTTTCAATTCAATTCAATTTTATTTATATAGTGCCAAATCACAACAAACAGCTGCCTCAAGATGCTTTATATTGTAAGGTAAAGACCTACAATAATTACAGAGAAAACCCAACAATCAAAACAACTCCCTGCCACATAGTGGCAAGTAAAACTCCCCTTTAGCAGGAAGAAACCTCCGGCAGAACCAGGCTCAGGGAGGGGCAGTCATCTCCCATGTGTGGTGTGTAGCTAACAGCTAAAATTCTCAGCACTGTGTGATCTACCGCCAGGTAGAATCCTGTAAGGGAGGATTCAGGATCACCTGATCCAGGCCTAACTATGAGCTTGATCGAAAAGGTAATTTTTAATCATAATCTCAGAAATGGAGAGGGTGCTTATCTCCCAAATCCAAACTGGGAGTTGGTTCAGCCTGAAAGTTGAAGGCTCTGCCTCCCATTCTACTTTTAAATACCTTAGGAACCACAAGCAAGCCAACAGTCTGAAAACGAAGTGCTCTTTTGGTGTGATATGGGACTTTGAGGTCATTAAGATAAGCTGGGGACTGATTATTTAAGGCCATTCTCTTTTCAGTCCAGGCACTCTACTGGACCAGTCAAATCATGTTTGCGTTGGTTCACAAAATATCTGATGAGCCAGAACTGTATCGTTATACTATGAATAGACAGATGTTACACATTGGTTCACAGATTACCAGACATGAACAAGACATGCTGAACTGGGCTCTCCTGTGTTGCTCCCACATCTTTCTACATGTATATCATGTAAAATGAACAAATGTTTCTGATATAGTAAAGTATGCCTGTAAGTACCAGCAAAATTACAACCTTGAAACCAAAACCAATCATATGAATTCTATGCAGAATGAATCAATATTCTTCATGGCTGTTGAAGCTGAATGAAATTTAGCTCAAAACAAAATCAAAGAGTTATTGGGGATGTTTGATTAATCTGTAAATCTTAATTTGTCCAACTTCGCGTGCTACATATTAAGTGGATGTTTAAAAAGAAAGCGCAAACTTCTGCCAAACTAAAAAGAAAAATGTTTTTTATATATTATACTAAAATAAATTAATAAATAAAATGTTTTACAGAGATGAGCTGTGCTTAACCATAACGTAGATCGATTGTGAGCTACGGAAAGTAAAAGTTTCTCATTTCAAACTCTTCCATAATCATGCAGAATCACACAGTCTCATTTGCATAGATGGCCCAGACCTGCAGATTTTACTTTGGAGAGAGAGAAAAGAAGTATTTAAAGAGACAGCCTTACATAAGTAGCAACGTACTTTTCTTGAACCACCCAAGGCTATTCTCATAAAACATGCAGAGTTGTGCTTCTAGACCAGAATCTAGTTTACTCACACAACAATGCATAACCATGAGGAGAAAAAATACATGCAGGACATTATTTTTTTATTTACCTACCTAAGTCAATTTACTTAATTATACCCTATAATAGCATTTTCAAAGAAAATCTGATTTTTTTACAATAAAAAGAAAAGAGGCCAGTCAAAGTAACAAAAGCATATGTGTAGATAATAAAAACAATAATGGCTGAATCCCCTTTAGCTGTTTCAGTTTCAGGGTCCTTGCTGGCCCAACTCCCAGAATATCATAGCACTCCTTAAGTGGAATCAAGCCATAATTAATGATATTGCTGACTGCCAATTTTTTTAGTCATAAGTCAAAGGTTTGTGTCAAATATCAGTCATCCAATTTTGTTACATGTACATCTTAATTTCTGTGGCATCAATTAGATTTTTTTTAAAAATGATCAGTGTAGTCCACTCATTTTTTCTATAAGGCATGAAAATATATGTATTTATCACACAGGCCCCTTGTCTTTGACAAATACTTCTTCAAGCCTCTATATGGCACTATATTTAGAGCAATAAAGCCAAGACTTCGTCTGGAGGGCATGGCGGTAAGATGAGAGGAAAAACAACAGTAAGACCAGAAGGGCTGTTTCTGAAGCAGTCTTTTCTGATGTGATGCATTTTCTCTGGTAGGGAAGCAGAGAGGCAGCAGGCAACCAGCATATGTGCAGAGCTGCTGTTCAGGACCCTTGGGCAAGCCATATGCTGACATAGTAAAGTGTCAGAAGACACTGCCCAAAGACAGATGAAAGTGTGTTTCACAAGATCCAGTATTGACCCCCAGGCAACGGCAGAAGTAATGAGAAGGCAGACGCTAACAGGGGGCGCTCTGCATAACGGCACAGCTGCCATCCTTATCATACAAGTTAAGTATTACTTACTATTATCACCTTTCTCAGGGCATCAGCTAAAAATGTGCTATGCCTTTGCATGCATTGTGTATGTGTGTCTCACAGGTATGTGAAGAAGTGTTTGACTGTGACAGCCGCATATCAAGGAAGCAGCAATGCTTTGATTTTTATCAGCATGCAAACACTAGCCCAAGTGCAGCTGTGAGATCCAAAATACAAAACTGTTCACTGTCTGACTAACAAATAACCTAATGCGCTGACCATCTGCAGTTTTCCAATAAGGTAGCACAACTTAGAGTGATATATGAGTGTTTTTCAGAGACAGAGTCAAACAGAAGTGTATAAATATAGTCGTATAAACTTTACATGCACATTTATACGTCACATTATCTTTCCTGGCAAAGAGATTTTAGTTTACTTGTACTACTTGAATGCAGTAACACTTGTAGGACCGACATTACTGAGAGCGCAGAATTTATCAGATTAGCAAATAAAAATATGACAACAGAAAGGCAAGAAAAGGTTTATTTTTAGTTTAAAAGTCAGAAAATATGGGGAAATATGCCTGTTTTTAATGAACAATTAAATGAATGAAAGTAATAATTAAATAATATCTATTATCAAGGCCTAAAGATCTGTGGTGTTTTATTACTGTCCAATGCAACTTCACAACAATGCAAAGAGGTTGTTTTGATTTTTTCAAATGTATTTAAAACATTATCCAAATTACCAAAAAGTATGGGATGGGCATAAAACTAAGTAAAACAATAACAAGAACTTTACAAGGGTCCCCCAAAAGTCTCTCCAAAGTTCTTAAACTGACTTTTCCTGGCAATCGCCTCAAGGCTGCAGCCATCCCGCAAGCTTGTTGCTTGCATACCTTTTCCTATCACACTTCACGTCCAGTCAACTTTTGAGTAATATGCTTCGACACAGTACTCTGAACAGCCAGCCTTTTCAGCAATGACCTTCTGAGGCTTACCCTCCTTGTGGAGGATGTCGATTATCACCATCTTGTAACTGTCAAATCAACCATCTCCCCCATGATTGTGGTTGCATATACTGAACTAAACTGAGAGATATAACATCTGAATAGCAAATTACCCAAATTCAAAATGAAATATTCTAATATTTTGAGATTTTTTTTAACTGTATAAAATTAAAACAGAGAAATGATTGGAACATTGTAGTTTCTAAATCTAAGACTGATCTGCATCATGTTAATAGGTTATAGTTTGTTCACAATAGGCCTCGCCGAGAATATTTGCGTGCCCCTACCTATGAAAAGCAAGTGTGAGCAAGCAAGCACAATCATGTGCACCACTAACACTGATTATAGTTCAGTTAACTGGTGTCATAAATAACAAGCTTTGCTAAATGTTACACAAAGAACCTTTAAGTTTAACAGCTATATTACTAGTTTAACAAAAAATACGTTAAGGCCATTACTAATTTCCATCCCTAATTTCCTTCAGGATCAATAAAGTATCTATCTATCTATCTACTATGATTATTCCAATAATCCTTAACGCCAATAAATACTACACCAAATTTGAACCGTCACATTACTGTTGAAAATGCTCTCATTATTAACACATTGCTGTCAAGCCATAGTTAAACCATACTTTAGCCATTATAAGATGTCACTGTTAATCCAGATGTTCCTTTCATTTTCCTGCAAACATCCCCCCTCCCTAAATTAAGCATTCCTTCCTCTAACATGGCACGAGTTCGATGAGCAGCATGCCAAGAAGCAGGGGCTCCAGACTGGCTTTGAACATCACTGCCTCTTACAGTGTTCAAAGCCTCTTCGAAATACTGTCATCCAAATTCAAACAACGGATGACTTCTCATCTTCAAATGAAGAGAGTTTTTCCTTCCTTTTTAAACCCGAGCTTTCACAAATGATGCAAAAGATGTGCGAGGCTTATTGCAGCAGTGCACCCAATACTCAGACAACTCATATCATGTGACTATGGCCTGTGTGTAATCTGACCGATGTCAATTCTGAGATATGATTAAAATGAATGTCCTATAATAGTAGATACCTAAATGTATATTAAAGTTGTCTGTAGGATACCCCCCCCCAAAAAAAAAACATCTTAAAATGAGTTTCCTTTTTCCTGAAGAATAAGGTGTACAGGCTACCACAAGGAAAACTGGGGTCTTACAACTTCCTACCACATTCCTGTTATGAGTACTCTCCAAACTTAGATCAAATTACCCAACTTTGAGAGTGACTGTTCTGTGGTTTCACTCTAAAACTCTGAGGAGAAGTATAGCATCCCTTCTTGCCTCTGAAAATTGTCTGTTTGAGGTCCAGGCTTCCTCCTTTTCCGCTAGCTTAATGGATTATGACAGTGATGCAGCATGAAGCCTTAATCCCTTCGCCGCCGTCGTCTCCCCTCCCTTTATGTTAAGCCCCTTGACTAGAGAGTGTGTCTATGTGTGTCAGGTGCCAACCATAACTTGCAGCCAAATGTTGGGCTTGGATGACATACAAAAACAAAGGTGATTAAAGCATCAACTGCTGACAGCCATTAGGGCTGTGCCTTAGCCTATTACCAGGCTGTGGAGTTAATACGCCTAGGAAAAAGATCTTTCAACTTAATAACACCATAAGAACACCAAAAGAAATCAACACATATTTTTTTTCTGTGTAACCTAAGTATAATTATGCACCATGAATTGATCCATATTAGAATAACAAAACTAACCAAGGGAATCAAAGACCAATAAAGGAAGGAAGCATAACTAGAAGATGGTTTAGTAGCTCTCTGGGGCCTGGCCAATTGGACAGACAGCACAGCAAGGAGGCTCTCCACTACATTACATTAAGGCAGAATGTCACATCAATGATCAAATATCCCAATAATGGAAATCCCATCCAAAAGACGGAATTAGGGCGGAGATATCAGGAAGTAAATCCACTTTGTCACGCACAAGTGGTACTCATGTCATTATTAGGTTGAGCTTAACTTTTGGTTTGGCTTACACAGAAAATCTCCCTGATTGATGGAAAAATGACTGAACATTTTAATAAAAATCCAAAGGAACCCTGCTCCAACCGAGGAACATGTAAAATGGATAGTTAAAGTCTAAACCGTGTTATCCAAGTTTAGATTGGCTGAATAGTTTTTATTAACTTTCATATTAAGTTATAGAGTCTAAGACTATTTAATTTGGCATGTACATCACAATAGCAAGAATTCAAATGAAACCACTGAACTGTGCAAAAGGCCTTCAAAGCTACTGCATCTAACTGGATTATAATTAGACATAAAACTTTAAGACCCTTTGATAGTAATTACAAATTTAGACTACAAAAAAACCCCACCAACAATCTGAAGGAAGAAAAACAATATTTGTAAAGAGTACTAAGTGTTCTTTGGTAGATAATGAGAAAGCGGTTTTCCCTTCAGCTGAGGATGGGAAAATCGATATTAGAACAAAAAAGCAAAATTAGCTGATTGCATTTTTTTTAACTAGCCACCTACAGACTAATAATTAAAACCTTAAGCAGCACAAATCTGTTGTTTAGTGGACAGGAACACATCTGACATTAAATAAATAAATGTGTAACTCTTACTGTCTTTTTATTTATTTGGGGGTTTTTTTTGTTTTTTTGAGAATTAGATACCTACATATCTGTCCTTGTCAGTGGCTCCTCAAAAGGAAAATCTAATAAGAAATCACAACAAATGAAACAAGTATTCTTTCAGTGTGAGCTACAAGTTAAGATAAAATGAAGTTAAAAAAAAAAAAAGTGGAGAAAAAGCACAGACTTAATAAATGTACATGACAGTTGCACAATTACTATAGTGCATGTGTGTGTCTGTGAGTGTGTCTGTGACTGTGTGTGAGAATGAGTGAAGAAAAACAGGATTTTCTCTGATGAGATCGTATTTGACAGGTAACACCTTTCATCCTGAACATATGGGTTGAAGAGTTTTGACCTTATTAGTGGCCCCTGCTGTGAAACAATTACAAAAGGTTCACAACATCATGTCACAAAGCCTAACCCTAGACTCAGCAAACATATATTAAAGTGTAAATCTGCTTTCACTGCAATACAAGAAACAAGACACACTGCACAGCAAGGACACTCTCAGTATGCAACGATTCACTGACAGGGAGTCAATACTACCCTTTATAGCAGCCCAAATTTACTGCCAAGCACAGAAGATGTCCACAATAAGCTGAGTTTAGTTGTCAGTTATTTTGTCACCTTATTAAAGGACAAAAACATTATTATTATACAAGAGCAATTATGAATAACATAATATAATGAATGCCACACATTTTAAATACTGTGACAATATGAAACAATGCAGCAACTAACTTCAATCCAGATGTGTTATGCTGTGCATTCAGTTTTGATCAGTATGTGGGATTTTATAATTATGAATTATTAGAGTTATGAAGAAAAGCTCATTTGTCCTTCTTCCATGAAAGATAGCATCTACCATAGCAGAAAGCAAGCACAGTCCCACAAGTTGCACAAATAATTTCTCATCTTTTTAAAATCAAGGAAACGCATCCACATAATCAATGGCTATTAGTCCGTCCTTCCTCAAGAGCCCAAATGAGTGGTTGCAAGTTGAATGAAGGCGTTACTACATCTAAGTTTCTCATTGACATGTACAGAGGAAGAGGCACTACAGCTCTTCAGGAGAATATTCACAGTCAGCCATTGAATAAAGCAAACTAAATCTGTAGTTTAGAAATTCGCAGTTTCTATCATCATCTTCTCTGGGTATATTAAAGCCTTTCCACTTTACACAGATGTATTTACTATTCTGGCTGGTTTCTCCTCTTGACTCCCTCGTTCCCCTTCCAGGATACTTAAAGTTTGGACTGCAGTAGATGAAAATACCCTAACATCTTGTGCCTGCTTCTCGAGGCCACTTTCATATATTTCTTTCAAAAAATATATATATTGCCATCGCCTGCAGCATAAAAAAGTTTACAATATCAGAAGCATGCTGCCTTCATACACAGTCATAAAGTAAGCCTTTCTGTTTTATTAGCCAGGACTTGCCCAGTACTGTTCCTGAGGTGGGAGAGGCTTGGTCTTGATAAATGAGGCTGCTATCTCCGGCAATGTCAGTGTGAGCCTGTTTGTCTGTCCTCCTGAGGCAACCTTTTATTCCATCGAAACACACTGAATCATCCAAATTGACAAGAAAAACAATAACAGTGTCACAATTCGCATCCCAGAATGTTTCACACTTCCAGTGCAATTGCAGAGAAGATGAACTACCGTAGATAGCTATTGTGCTTCCCTTGGTTGTGTGGAGAATGAATTTTGCCACAGTATGATCTTTTTTACTTTTACTGCACACTAGATGAATAAATGATGAATAATGTAAACTGTAATAGATCATTTCACAAAGGTAGCAGTCAGATAAAGGGAGCGCATAAAGTTATACTTCATTTAGCAAATTTTAGTTCAAAGAGAAACGTTAGAAAACCTGAAAACAGACATCAGTTGTGTTCTTCTTTTGGCTAAATCAATAGGCACAATCAGAATGAAGCCTTTCAAATTAATCCAGAGTGTCACTGATGCAAAAAAAAAACAAAACAGCAAAATATGTGTCAGCAAAAATAAATTACTATGTCAGAAGATGCATCATTTAAAAAAAAAAATTTGCTGTTACAGCAGTTGGCCATTGCCACAGATAAGATTTAATAATGATCACTTCATGTTATGAGAGGAAGCTCATCAGCTTTCTGTCCTCATATGATTTAGTAATTACTTACATGTCATTGAGATGTCCACCCAAGAGCAACAAGAGAAACACAAGATGTGACTGACAGATGATGAAAAAACAATAACGCACATAACACGACTCTAAATGGAAGATTTTCAATACTTTATCTGCCTGCATATAACTTACAGTACTGTAACGTAAGGACAGCTAAAAATTACAGCACCATTTATAAAGTTCAAGTATGTGATGCCAGAATTACAGAGATGTTGCCAGTTCAAAATGCATGTCTGGGTTTTTTTCCAAGCAAACAGCAATGGTGGTACATTATTAGTAATGTAATCCTATTAAAACAGATAAAGCCAAAACCCATAACGCTATACAAGCAGAGAAAAGCAGAAGGATGGTAAGGTTTGATGGCAGCAATAACTCAAGCTTAGAAAGACTATGAAAATAAATTCAGAGTGAACTCAACTTGTTCTTCTGCAAACCATCTTATTTGCACTTTCTTTATCTTTTCCTTGTGTTATTGCATAGAACAGAAGAAACAATAAAATCACGCAATCAATGTTAAACATGTTATTCTGCTTTCTTCTGTTTTTATTTTAGAGTTTTTGGTCTGTGTTGGCCCTGCGACAGGCTGGCGACCTGTACAGGGTGTACCCTGCCTCTCACCCTATGGCAGCTGGGACAGGATCCATTGAACTGAATTGAATGGAACGGATCTAATTTTTTTAAATCACCAAATATCAGTATCTTAAAGATCCTATATTGGTCAGGCTCTATTACCAAACAAGCTTGGCCTCAAGTCACCTGAACAAAATCAAAAAACAAGATTTTTGATTTCAGCAGGACACTGTTGTAACACCACCTGCACTTTTACACCAATGATCCAGTTTTACCTGAAATTGACTCTTGCTTTCATTTCTTTTCATATGCATCATCCACAGGTTTTCAAAGCTGATGTGATGAAGAACTTTTCACTTATTTTTTTTATGAAGATTTCTGTTTTTAACCTGGCACACAAAGAGGGAATAAGTAGCAACAAAAACAGTAAAAAGTAACCTCATAAATCCTTAAAGTGATCTCATGACACATTGGTATCTTACTTCAATTTGAATACATCAAACAATGAACATGTGCCTTTGGTGTATGAATCATGGCTTGCTGAAGACTTGAGAATAAAGCCTCCTTGGAGGAAGGGATCCTTCAAAACCTGGTCTTACTTTTAAGTGAAACACAAGGATTTTAAAATGGCTTGGCAGAAAAGCTAAAAGTTCAGATATACCTAGAAAATATAGCAATCTTTTGTTTGCAATAGCAAACAGTAAAGGTTGAATATAGAAGAAAAAAGGGCTATGTAGTGCTGTTGTAACAGATAAAGCTGGCAAAAGTATAAAATCAATACTTAAAACATTCTCTGGGGAACCAAACAGTAAACAGACTGAGCGCCAGCCTGTGAGCAAATTTTAACCTTCACAGATCCAATATCCACCACTGCCAGTGGGTCAGCCCAGCAATAAGGCAACTTTATTAGGCCATCTTGGGGGAAAAAAGTGTGCCTCAGTGGGATTCTGTATTAATTTTAGGACTTCTGTGAATAAGCCTGTTAAAAATGTATTGTTGATTTCTGGAAAAACGTTGAGCTGAAGCGGAAAGACACAATATATTTTCTGACTGAAAAAATGTAATATCCTCCAGCAAAAAAAAAAGAAAGAAATCTTACACAACAACTAAACAGAAGAAAATGGAATTTGAGAAAGAAAAACAAAAGTATTCCAAACAAATGTTGAAAAGCGACACTGTGCCACTAAAAAAAAAAAAAAAAACTTAGCGCTCTGCAGGAGGAGCAAATGAAACACAACCCTAGCAAAAGCTGACGAAAGGAAAGACATTCAAAGAAAAGATCTAAGCTATCGTAATATTGCAGAGACCATTCATTAGATTAAAAGAAAGGGGTTTGATTAAGAGTACAAAGCCCAGTGCAGACAAGAAAAGAACCTCGGATATTTGGGTGAGGCTGCTGGTACATTTGATGATAATGAATATGTGATTGTAGCATTTATTGTTGGGCAAGATGAACGTGTTTTGGCGATGAGTCATCACCAGCCATAAGTCATAAGTGGATTGATTGCACGGATGACCGCTCAGAGTGCAACTAAATAATACACATTCCAGAGACAGAGCACCAATCAAGCAGCCAGAATTCTAGGCCTGAACCGATGACTGGCCCGTCTGCCTCCCATATGTCTGATTATGAGCTGGTCTATTTCATGCACACACAACACACACAGTGGTGCAGGCAAACAGAGGCGTGCTCGTTTGCAGCCACGTGCTAGCATGCATACAAAGTTGACCAAAATAAACCACAGTTAAGAGAAAAATTATGGAGACCAGTGAAAAAGAGAAAAGGGTCGATATCCTGTTATCTGTTGACATTATAAACAGTTTTGTTTATAATGTTTGTTTTGTTTGGTAAGGTAAAGTATGTGAGGCAAGTGTACAACAGCTGCTTTTCATTTCATTATTTGTGCCTCTTTCAGCTGTTTAGTGAGAGAAGACCCTCTAACTTAGTGCAATTTGGGGAAAATTGTAAAGTTGAATAATGTAATCATGAAAATAATGTTCTGCACTAAAGCAAAATTCATTTTTATTTGTTTATGCTGTCAGTTACAGTTCGCACTATAGTTCAGAATCAGAAAAAATCTGTATTAGCAGTTCATGCTCAGTAAAAAACTTAAAATCATAATCAGCTAAGAATATTGCAATCAATGCATCACCATCAAATTCTGTTCGTTAACGCCAAGCATCTAATATAGTGATTAAGATTTTGAGTTCCTTAGTATTTCATACTTGGTCATTACACCATTACAATGTCTCTGGTATTGTTTCAGAGGGGAACAATAACAACAAGCACATAAGCCACACAATTTTCTTATGGAACCATTTCATCTACCAATCAAGCAAACAGTAATTTTTCTTTATGCTAAATTTGTGAATAAACTTTGCAATATACATATTGTTTTTGACAAACACTGGACATGGCAAGTTACAATCTAAAGTAGTTGATGGTGTATTCAGTTTTGTTTTGGTAAGTAGCTCCTCCAAGACATGAGCCTTTATACGAGATAAACATTTTGTACATTCTGAAAGTCAGATGAGAATTCTCTAACAAAAGCCTCGATGCCGAGGAGGACTGAATGCTCCTTGGCCTGGAGGATTGCAGTGTTGTATACATTTTCTGGAAAAAAAAAAAAGATGATTTCTTCAGCAGCTTTTAGCTGGAGGGGTTATGATGCTCTAACTTTCTCTTTAAAGAACCCAAAAGTTCTATTCCAGGCAACAAAGCGAGGTCATAGTTTTGACTAGTTTTTTACTCTTCTGTAGAGTCTTGACAGTGTTTTGGAACTGTTATCATGCTGAAGTAGTCCTGTTTTGTTGAGCTGCTGACATTGTTACCCAGTATTCTGGTATAGCCACAGGAATTCAAAGTGCTATCTATACATGCTACCTCCACAAACACCTTTGGCATTCATGCAGCCTTGTATCGCTGCATTCCCCCCCTCAATGCTTCACTGTCAGAACTACGCAATAACTGTGGTAGTTCCTGTCAGGTTCACAACAAACATGGTGGACCAGATCTTATCCAAACAGATTTATCTTGGCCTCACCTGACCATGGAATAATCCCAGTATACAACGTCTTCACTTTTTCTTTAACAAAGGTTAATCTTACTTGGTTTTTTTTGGTTGTTTTTTTTGTTTTTTGTTATTTTTTTTCATTTTTTTTAGGGGGGCGGGGGGTGCAACAAGTGTTTTTTAATGAGTTGTCATTATGTAGTTAATCTTATCCAATTTTCCAAAGTTTCCTCTGTGCTCCTGTCTGTTTACACGTGTTCCTATTCCATACCATTCTTTGGTATTCACTTGTTGCTTTAACTTTGTAATCTATGGGCATGCTTCTTTCCCCTCAGCCAGAGGACTAGCCCAAGAAGTGATTAAAGAATAGAAAGAAAAAAGAAAGAAAGGATCTATCTGAGCAATCAATTTATAGCAAAACCAGGAAACAGGGTAAACTGCAGTAATGGCACAGACCTAATTTCTTTAGTTCTCTGCCCCTATGCTTGTCTTCCCCACACTAATTGTTTTTACCTGTCCCTCATCTGCCATGGATCACTAGCTGTCTTTTGTCTGTTGCCCTGCCTGCAGGTGCTACCGCTACCTCCCATAATTATATGAAAGTACAATTTTTATTATTTTTTTTACCAACTCTGATTTGCATTGGGGTCATTTTTCCTTAAACTGAATATTACAATCAGTGGTATTATGGCTCGTTCTTCACCTCCTAAATACAGCAACAACTATATTTTGACTAATGTTTACCTAGTCACCAACCTTTCAATACGTTTTTTTTCACCCATTTCCTTCTGACAGTTATTTTCCATGTGGAGTTTCTCATATTCATTTTTTTCATATTCATTTATTGCTTGTATATCAGTGCTCACAGGCATAAAAATTTCCTTTAATTTCAATATAGTTTCTACAAAGTTATTGTTTTGGCTGTTCATCAGAGAAAACAGTTGGAAATATTGCAGTTATTGCAAGGTAAAGCAGTTTTGAATGATTTCACCTTCAAGAGACTCAACAGGGGTGAACTCCCCTCTACTGAATACAGTAATAGACAAAATAAGAACCTGAATGTGAATCTGTAAAATGAAAACAATATTCTATTCTAGTCAAAAACTCTGTCACAGTAAACCAACGTGATAAAATTCTGCTTCAGCCATCTGTTTGGTTCAGAAGGTAAAGTCACTTGTGATGAGCCAGACTCCTTGGCTGAAACCCAATACAATTTAACTTCCTTGTAACAAGTGATCTAACCAAGGTGCAACCAGAAAGTAAACATTGCTCTGATGCTAAGCTATACCAAGTATGGTTTTGTTTACTGGTTCATTAGTATTGACACCATCAGAATCTGGAAAATCTCCAAACATTATATACTGTAAACAAGTGAGTAGATTATCAAAAGTACCAAAAAAAAATAAGGTTCCTGTTATGTTTCATTTAGTCTTGATACTCTTTTGTTATCTTTGCATCGCAGTGTTATCTACCTGTGTGACCAGGGGCTCCAGAAGCCGCTCCACAGTCAAGGTGCGGATTTCAAGACTCTTTGGGTCCCATTTCAATAGGATCGGGGAGGTGGCGGTCGTCATTGTCTCTGTTGAAAACAAAACAACTGAAAGTTAGAAAAATGTTCAGCTAAAAAAATTCAGAAGGGCAATGTTTTGCTGGCAACAGTCCTGGGGTGGAGCTGAATGTGCAGGTATGTATGTTTCTGTAAAGCCAGCCAAATGGTAAGAGTACACAAAGACAATAGGTTTCAGATTGGGTCGGGGAATAATGGGGGGGGGCTTTCTACAGCACTATTGTGTTGTGGATCATTACAATAGAAGGCAAAGCATCAGTGGAGTCTAGAAACAGCCGGTAAATGCTGTCTCTGCACATACAAAAAAAGCCCAGTCAACAATTCCAGCAAATCACAAATGAAAGGCTGGTCACTTTCCCAACCCTAAGTTACTGTAATTAACTTTATTAACTAACTCCACTAGTACAACATATGTCTCCTAATCTGCAACCTACTGTGTAAAACTACAGCAAGTTCAGAGAGAACTGCACTGTGTATTATATTTATACAGATATTTGTCATTCTGTAGAGTTTTGGCCTACATTCGTCCACACCCCTTTAGAATAATCTGAGCAGCATTTTGATTACTTCAAAGTATTCAGATACACACACTGCCTTATTGTGGAACTGTACAATGAGAGAATGCAAATGAAGAGAACCAGTGAAGAAGGGGAGGGAAATGAGACAAAAGCTTGATCAAACTTGGAAACAAAATAAGTTCAACTCATTCAGTTAATCCAACCACCTTCTCGAGTGCTTCCTCTGCAGAAAAGGGCAAAGCCAAAGGACACATGAAGCTCTGCAATGTGAGTCTCAACTGGGCAGTTCTTTAGACAATCTGCTCTTTAACCAAGAATATTTTTTGATGCTAGTTCTTTCTTTAAAAAATAAAAAATAAAAGCTCAGTGAGTTATATTAGGTGAATGTGACAACTGAACAGCTGGCATGGAGGGGCAGCAGTCTGTTGTTACTGTGGGGATGTGTTTCTACGGTAAGCAATTTCAGAATGGGCCAGCTGGGACTGGCCAAGTCTACTGCCAATGTCAATGAGGCAGAAGGGAATAAAGAATGTGAATAGGAATGACAGATCTGGGCCACAGGCTCCCAATACTACACACAGTAGGTTAAGATGGATGGACAGAAGGAAATGTAGAAACCTGGCACTATTGATAATAGTGGACCTTTATTTTTTTTAAAGTTTGCCCGCCTTCACTTATGCTTGTGTCATTACATTTTTGTCCCCCGCAAGGAAATGTGAGAGGGACAATGAATCAGATTTTGTGCGTCAGCTCATGAATCCATCATGCACAGCAGTTTGACAAAACCTAAGGAAATGATACATGTACTTTCTCTGCTATGACATTTTCAAAATGGAACAAACTTGCATTAGGGGTGAGAGTGAGTGTGGGGTTGGCTGTAATATACAATTCCCACATATTTCCTTGAAAGACATACATTTTTGCAACTACTGCTGCAGTGAATATGATGCAAATATTTTAAACATTCATCATTTAAATGTATGCAAACTCATTCTAACAGCTGATTTTACTGATGACATGACAGGAGTTACTTGTAGGTCTAATCAGCTGTACTTATCTTAGCTGAAATACGAGCCAAATCTTTGGCCATTTTCTGGTAAATGTACTCTTCAAGTCATTCTGTTGACTTTGTTAACAAAAAATAAACCGTATACTTTGCTACTCAGACCAACAATGTGTTCAGTAATTTCAGACACCTGGAAACAGTAGCAGATTGCAACTCAGATATGCATCTTATGATGCATATGAGAGCCTCTCCTGTCAAGACTGGTTAGGCAGCTTTTATAAAATTAAAATGTTCCTGGCAGAGCTTTGTATGTACATTAAGAATAAGCAGAAGTGATGTGAATGCTTGAGGCAGAAGCACACGCCAGTGACAGGGGAAACAGCAGCACTGTGAAAAATGCCAGTGCCTTATTGTAATGCAATAAACAGGTCACTGGTGTATGTCAGTGTAACTTCTCAAAGACCAAGACTCAAACTATTTGTGGCATGTTATCTAACCCACCCATAATAGAAGTGGATGTTGTCTGTCAAGACACTGGTTTTAAGACACAGATGGTATTTACAACTAAACTGGAAATGTCAAAACGGGTGCTGCCTACACTAAAGAACTGAAGAACTGAACATAATGTTCACAATGATGATCATTCCTGAACAGGGGAAAAAAGCCAAACATTTTCAGGTTCTAACTTCTTAGAAGTAAGAATTTGCTGGCTTAAATGTCTTTGGTTTCTGGACTTCTGTCCGGACCAAACGTGACATTTTAGGTGTCACATAGGATTCGTATAAGTTGGGTTATGAACATTTTTCATCTTCTGCTGACATTTTAATGACATTTTAAACACAAAACATTTGGTTACTGGGGTAACCCCATGAAAACAGAGTCTGACAGTGAGCAACGTTTGAAAGAAAAATTAATTTGTTAATCAGGACCATAATAAATTGCACCGCAATAATAAAGTCATGCAGATAATGATGTGGCCCTTCCTGTCATTCCACTGAATTAACATAAGCTATGGAGAAAAGTAAAGAGAGCATGCTTTCCACAGTAATGATCTACATAAACGCTTCCCTCCATGCAACAGCACAAATGAAAAACAGAATACAAGCAAGGTATGCACGTGAACAATATTATTATATCATAGCCCATGAAGGTGAATCTTCAGGTGGTTTATGGGGTTTTTCACATGTTTCATAATCTTTGTAAATTTTACTACACTGTCAGTGAATACTGTGCACACTTTAGACTGTAAAATAAGTGAGAAATGTTAATATTAAGTTTAATGTCATTTATCATGTATCTGTAATGTAGCTACATTATGAATAAATCAAAACTTTCAAAATATTCCAAACCGGGGTTTCTAATGATGCAGAGGAGATGCAACAAAGAAAATAAAATTCAGTCAGGATGTTTCTGCAAGATTACATCTCTGACAAAGCCAGAATATAAACAACTGAGCAACTGCCATCTTTCAAAGAGATGTCATCTATAACATCATTATTCACCACATTCAGCTGCACAGTGTCACACCAAATATGATGAAATAGAATACATGGCGATGCATTTCTGAAAAGAAAACAACAACTGTAAAAAAGCCCTGTCCTGTTTATCGCTGATTCAGTACTGCCGTTTGACCAACAGAATTCACATATTCTTGGTTTTCAGTGAGGTTAGGTGAGGTGACTGGGACTGAGACCCAGGCGACAGAACACACTGATCAACATTGGACATTTCAAAGCACTACAGCACCGGCTTATTAATTTTCTACCATTTAAACCTAAAATATTTGGATGACCTCTCAAATTAAGAAAAACAAAGTACCCGCTGAACTATTTCAGTCACTAAAAGCAGCAAAGTCTCTGCCAGAGGTCCACTTTGTCGATGTTTACACATATCTTATGGAGAATCCCTCCACTTACACTGCTGACAGATTCAAAGCATACAAAAGTACAGGCAGTTGTAAGGATTTTCAATCTGGATAGGTCAATAATGCTGCCTTTGAGCAGGTGAAGGGCAAGAAATTTTTCACTGTCGCAACAAGGGTGAGCACTAATTAGCAAACAGAGCTAGCTAATGTTAATCAATCGGCCATTAGTTTCAGGGTCAATGCAGTCAGAGTTCTGGGGCAGTAGTGACAAACAGTAATATGTTTTAAAGGGTATATGACCTTAAATCGAAAGAATCTTAACAGACCACCTGGGTTGCTGCAAAGATTTGGCCACTTAGCCACTATGCTTATTTGGCAGGTGTTAGGACAAATGTGTCTCCACGCAATACCATAAAGCACATTTCACTAGCAGGAGTGAAAAACAGAATAGCTAGCAATTAGAGCATCTCATTTAGGGCTGTTCTGAATACCTTTTGGGGGGTTTTGGAGCACCAGCAGTAATCAACAGCGGGTAATGTAAGCGTTGCCAGGTGAGTGAGATGAAGTTAGCTATAATTTGCTGTGATTTCAGCTATATTTACAAGTAAAATGGTCACTTAGGAACAAAGGTAGAAGCAACAGAAGATCTATTTTTTCTTTATTTTTTTCTTACCGTTCTCTGTCACTCTCTGAAAGCCGGTTGCTTTCACAATAAACACAGAAGAGAGAAAGGAAGTGCTGTTCCTGTGCCAGGAGAGAATGCAGTACGAGAACATCCACAGGTACTTTTGTAATGTGTTTTTTAATCCACTAAAGATGTACGAAAAGTATCTAGGGACAATGAGGTAAACTGAAATGTGATCACTGCTATGAGAAGCATGTCCGAATCACAAAGAAAAAACACCTCCTTACCCTAAAAAATATCTAAACAGCTGAATATTTGTGTACAGCCTTAATCTGACTTAACAACTATCCAGCACTGTAGCAAAAATCAGGGAAAAATAAATAAGGGACAGTGGAAAAAAACAAAAGCTTCATCACTCAGATGGCAATTTCTATTATTTGAGGTCACATTGTGCACTTGGTCTCAAGTACCAGCCTGTACCTTTGCACACTGAAACACACACCTGGCTTCAATGCACATTTATCTCATCAGTACTATCCCAACATTACAGAAATAAGCAGAAAGCGGTAGTTTGTTATGTAAACTGCGATCAATTAAGTTATTTTTTGTATTTTATAGCTTTCAAGACTTGACCAATGTGCTCAACAAACAGCACTGAAAAGGTGCACACACTAAACAGAAGAGACTTTGGATTTCAGTTGGTGACATGACACAAAAAGAGCTAAACAGCTCTTCGATTTACCGAAGAGATAGCTACAGAAGTCGGGCAATAGCTTATCCTTTTGTCACTATGGCACAACATTTCCAACAATTTCCAACTTTGTACTTTAAATAAACTGCAGGGTATTCCAGCACCCCATAGAGCCTTTTCTGTGAATCCACACATTCTCTTTCTCATGGATCTATTTTGTCTAACTAGTATGTTTTAGTCAAGAGCATCTCAAGTATCTGAGAACTAACTGGAAAATCCACATTAAAAGCAAGAAATGAGCTGCCTATAAACATCACTGAAGCTTTCAGTCTACAGCTAAAATGATGATTCCATTAACTGTTAACTGCCAAATTAATCAGCAGCTACTGTATTGTGACAATCTCTTAACACAGTTTTTAAGAAGAAGTGTCAGCTCTCTGACTCCAGCTTCTTGAATCTGAATATTTCCTGGCACTTTAATTTAAAAAAAACTTTTTTTTTGTTGCCATTTTCTGATATTTTATAGACCAAACAGCTACCCAGTCAATCAAATAAATAATATTCAGATTAATCTGCAATAAAAATCCATCCAGTCTACACTGAATGGCAGCTCCATTTGGCATATATGTCCTCTGAAGTAGCTGTCTGTCAGCAGCACAGAAAAACAAAGAGGAAAGCCATATGACTTGTTTTCATCTGGCTTACTGACAGTGGAAGTTTATTAGTTAAAGGTAGATTCATGTAGGCTCAGAAAGGAGAAATAAGACATTTTTTGTCTATTGATGTATTCATTTAATTGGTGCTCCTTGTGGAATACGAAACTAGAAAGCTCACAGTGACCATTAAAAAAATTCACAACATGTAGGAGATTTCTGTTATTGTTAACTGTTCGGACTCTAAGCCAGCAAGAGGTATACTTCAATTTTTTTAAAAAAAGCAGGGTGTATCCCAGAATGTGTCATGTGTTGCACTGAGACGGGTGGTATGCATTTAGAAGTGGGGATGTCAAAAAAGTTTCTAAAGCTCTGGAGACTGCCTTTAAAACATGAGTGAAGAGAAAAAAAGCAAATACAGAGAAAGCATGTACAGAATGCTTTGAAAGTACACAAGCAATTTACTGGCATTGTCTAGGACTGTGACTTGAAAGTCACACACTGTTATGAGCGTGCTATAAATTTGTGTGTTTTTGTTTTTTCACAGATACATGAACTGTTCGTTGTGCTAAAAAATCTATGGATGTACCAGTTTTGGCAGAACTGTTTACTGTCACGTTCCCATGAAACGACTGCTTCCTCATGCCTGAGGACAGACTTTTGGGGAAGAGTGATGAGGTTTCAGAAGGTTTCAAGTAACACAATTCAAAAGAGGAAAATGGGCCATCTGCTAGAATTTTTTATATTTATTCCAGAGGAGAAAAAAAAACTGTGCTGCACCAACACTTGCATAAATAATCTACCCTGTAGGCTGAACGGTAATAGATATAAACAAAAATTCAAACAGTTTTGAAATCAAGTGATGGAAGAGTTTTATAAGGAGCACTGTAGCAGCGTATTGGAAGCTTGTTTTTCTCCATCAGCTACTTCCCTCATTTACTAAATTTTTTAAAATTACAAAACTAAAATTATTACAATCAACAGCATGTGCTAGATAAAAGAAGATACTCTTCCAGTTTATGCTCTACCAGAACATAAAATAGTTACCATGTTACATTTATGGGTTTTCTCTATGATGAAGGACTCCCAGCTTAAATTGTGAGTTGATACTTAGACCCCCGATAAAGTAAATCATTACATAATACATAATGTATGTAAGAAGAAACACCTTTTAAATACCAATTAAATTTAGAAAAAGCCACCCACAAGCTCAACAGTTACACAAAGGTTGCATAGCCAATGCAATACCCTAAATCTGTTACTTCACAAGTGGCGTTCCTTCTAGTATTATCAGGCACTGCTTTGAGCAACTCATTTCAGTGCCAGAAAGCAGCATTCTCATTGCTCAGTTAATCACAAGCCTGCAGATACTGTGCCTGTCAAGTTTGGCAAAGAGTGCTCACCAAATTGCAACTTTGTTGTTAATTAAGTTTCTTGATTTGTGTGTTGGTCTTTATAATAGTTCAGTTGTCTTAATACGTTAATTATGTCTGCCTACTCAATGCCCGTTTCACTACAGGTTTCTGTTTACCGGTTGCAGAAACTACCGTGGAATCACTTATTTTCTGCCTGATACATAGCCCCTGTGGAACATCAAAAATATAATTAATAAGATTAAAAAAATAAGGCATTTATTTCACTTATTTTCTCAGTGTTAAAGTGCTATGCAATGTAAAGCTCATACAATAATTGCACTCGTCATAAATCCTTTTGTTGGCTAAAGCAACTAAAAGATATACATAATCTAATAAACATCTTGATTAAAGTTACTGTTGGAAACACCTTCTAATAGGAAAAAAACACACACACAAACACACACACACACACAGATGGGCAGCACAGATGCTCAGCAGTTATCACAGCAGGCTCATGTGGAATTTCCATATCGCCTCCTTATTTAAGTGTGTTTCCTCCAGGTACTGTGTTTTCCCCATAAATCTAAAAGGCATATATGGTGGGCTAGTTTCAAACAAATGTTGGTCTGTTTATGTTTGTCTGGTTGACTCCAGACTACCTTAAAAAAAATCCAAAAATGAATGGGTTAAAATATAAGCATAAACTGCAGACTGACAATATTTCAGATGCACTTTGAAAGCCAAATGCAAGAACTCATAAATTGTCTAAAACACTGAATTAACCATAGAATTTTTTATGTAGGAGTGGAGAAGCACACATGATTGCATTAGCTTGTGGCTTCACAAAGCTTTTCATGATTTAGCAACTTCCAAGCTGCATTGTCGTTCTGCTCTATCTAACCCAGGAATGGTAATGAATTTTTCAAAACTAAGTTAGAGATATAAACATGTTACTCCGAGAACTGAGACAGACATTAACAAACTTAGCCACAAATTGTACAAACTTCCCACATTATTCTTGTTGCAGTGATTGCTTTCAGCAACTTCGAATCTGTTATTAAAACATGTTTAGCCACATCCAGAACAACACACATTTTTTTGGTGCAGTGTGACTTTCATTCTGCTTCCTCAGAACTCTATTTTCATCTGATTTTAGCCAAAATGTCCATTACAGAATAAAAAAGTGAGTGAAAACCGAGAGGCTGTGGGTTGTGTACAGAGGCCGAGAACACCAGGACAAACATTTAGTGCTCCCTCTCTCCGCTTGAATGGCATGTTTTATTATTAGTGTGCTGGGATGGCAACAATGTGGGAGTGGCAGCAATGGCATCTGTAGTAAGTTCGCCACATGCTTCCATTCTCTACAAGTCAGCTCATTTGTCACCTAATGTAGGGTCTTCTCGATACTGTCTGTTTTTTTTATTGCCCATTAAACATTATTATTACCTCTGGTTGTGCTTGTGTCAGCTATTCTCTAAAATAATGCTGATGACATGGCAGAGACACAACTGAAAACGGATGTAAAGCAATTACTTCAGCCAGCCAGGTGTTAACTGAGTAATATGTGAGTTTAAAATATGTGTTTTTGTGTACTCTGCTGTGTCTGAATGCTTGCATTTCTGCCTCTGTCAAACCTCTTTATAATTCTATATAGCTTTCAGCTGATCAGAAGTGTCCCTAACCCTAGTAACTATTCACTGCAGAAACAACAGCAGAACATAAAAGAGGAGTTGAAATCAAAGGCCCCAGTCACAAAGGCCTAAAAACCGGTCAGTGACCCTCTTGGCAACCACCAGTCGCTAGGTTTGCATGAAAAGTGCTGACTCGTCTGCAAACACCAAGTGTTCACTGAGCAGTAGTGAAACTGTGCAAACTGGAAACAGAGATTCGCCTTCAAAGTAAAAGTCGCGCCTTTTGAAATATGCTGATTTCAGTGGTAAGTCGCCACTTTTACTTTGAAAACGAATGTTCCACATTTCTGGTTTGCTTTGCACTTTTTCAAGTTTCACTACTGCTTGGCTAATAGTTGGAAAGTGTTTGCAGGCAAGTCGGCATCGCGACAATCTTATAATTTTCCAGAAAAGTAGCCTGTAAAACGGAGAGGGATCTGCAAAAACCCACTGAATTTACATTCCCTGAACATTAAACTTTAAGCAAAACTGGAATGAAAAAAACCTACTACCAGTTCTGGGTGATTTGTTCAAATGTTTTGTTTTGTTAGCTCAACAGTCCAATGATTAATTAAGAATTATTAATGGATATGGTCATAGTAATAGCTTTATGTATATAGCATGTAATAAAGTTGCAAAGTGCTTTAAAAGATAATTCATCAAATCCTTTAGCAATTAGATTTAGTCAACAACGTAATCAACAAACAGTTGTTGAAGAAACAACAAAATTGCTAAACTTGTTAGACTCTAGTCATGCTGCAGGTATGACCTTTTAGCTTGTTTTGGGCTTGTACCTAGTTTTATTTGATTAATTTTATCTTCAGTGCCACTGCAAAATTTAACATGCAAGGTAAACAAATTGCAAAACCAAAAATAATTTTAATAATGCAAGTTTGAAATCATTTATTCTTTGTTCAGTGAGCATAGGCTCTTCAATCTTTGAGCTCTATTAAAACAGAAGTGTACTCTAGTAAACCTGACATATAAACTGTGCAGCTGTATTTATTAATGCCGAGTCACACTGTCAGTGCAATATTGAATAAACTTATCGCACATCACAGATCTTCCTTGCATTGTGAATGCCTAGTTGTGACAGATGCTATACACATTTCTAGATCTGAGACTCTTGTTTAGAAGTAGACCAATATAAATTCAACTGCACTAATAATAAGTAGCAGAGAGATGCAGACAAGGGCTGTGACAGTTCATTAAGATGTCCTTTCAGACTCAGTGAACACCAGCAGCCCTTTCAATGACTCATGAATTAAATCTTGTCAGGGAGAGATTCATTTACATATTAGTGACATTTTGATTAATGTCAAATCAAATGATACACCTCTCACACCTGAAGAACATATTGCAAAAAAAGATCAAGCAGAAAGGTCCTATCATTAACCTAAAATGAGCCCTCTGTCAAAGCAGGAAATCAAGCACTGGTTACTTAATGAAAAGTGGTGCTTTTAGACTGCAGCGAGACAAAGTTGAGTTTCTTATTGCTATGGCTGAGTGGTAACAAAAGTTTTTTTTGTTTTAGTTTGTCCTTGGTATGAGCTGCACCCTTGGGGGTGTAAGTTAAATCACAAGGAGCATTTCTGAACCAGTGATCAGGGTGCTAGGTTAAGTCTGCCTGCCTTAAGTATTGAAAAATAAATATCTGGTATCCCCAAAGTCTGAGTGTCATAAACAATTTTCCCCTAAAACGAATCAGATAATAGAATGTTAATTGTGCTTTAGTTCAAGACCCCTATGAAAGAGCCACCAAGGGAACTGTTTACCATACCCGGGATAGGGTTACTTTGACCCCACCCTGGAGAGGGAGCTCGACGGAGAGTGTCTGGTGGCCAGGCATTAGCCCGTGGTGCCTGGCCGGATGCAGCCAGAAGAGAAGACATGGGCCCACCCTCCTGTAGGCCCACCACCCGCAGGAGGCGTCATAGGGGTCAGGTGCAATGCGTGTCGGGCTGTGGCCAAGGGCGCAGGCCCTGGCGAACCAATCCCTGGCTATCGAGAGGTGGAATGTCGCCTCTCTGGTGGGGAAGGAGCCGAAGCTGGTGTATAAGGTTGAGAGATACCGGCTAGATATAGGTGGGCTCACCTCAACGTATGGCATAGGCTCTGTAACCAGTCTCCTTGAGAGGGGCTGGATTTTGTTCCAGTCCGGAGTTGGCCTCGGTGAGAGGCGGCAAACTGGGGTACTTGGGGTACTATAGTATCCCCTCACCTTGCAGCATGTACGTTGGAGTTTTCACTGGTAAATGAGAGGGTTGCTTCCCTGTGCCTTCAAGCCGGGGAATGGGTCTGACTGTTGTTTGTGCTTATGCGCCAAATGACAGTTCAGAGTACCCACCCTTCTTGGAGTCTCTGGGTGGGGTGCCCGAGGATGCTCCATCTGGTGAATCCATCGTCCTGCTGCGAGACTTCAATAATCATGTGGGCATTGATTGGGAGGAACAGCCTGCCAGATCTAAACCCAAATGGTGTGTTGTTATTAGACTTCTGTGCAAACCACAGTTTGTCTATAAGAAATACCATGTTTGAACACAAGAATATCCATGATTGCACATGGAACCAGGACACCCTACGTCGCAGGTCGATGATTGATTTTGTAATCATATCATGAGATCTGCAGCCATATGTTCTGGACACTCAGGTGAAGAGACGAGCATCCTCCCATCCTTGGCAGGGGAGGAAGCCGGACAGACCCGGCGCACCTAAACGTATTGTGAGGGTGCGCTGGGAACGCCTGACAGAGGCCCCAGTCCACAAAATGTTCAACTCCCACCTCCAGCAGAACTTCGACAGCATTCTGAGGGAGGCTTCCTTCATTTCTGGCTACTTCACCCAAGTTTGTACAAAGAAGCAAAAAAATAACTAGAGGGAAAATTGTGTTTACACCTTAAAAAAACTGACCATAGCAAAGAGTAGACCCCAGGAGGGAAAAAAATCCCAACATTTTATGTTTCTGTTGGCTGCATGTAAATCCCCTGGACACAACCAAAAGGCAATTAACACATGCAAAACCTGCACAGGCATAAACGCCGCAATAACATCAGGCACTTACGTAGGTTATATCGTAGCTCTACAGAGACTCAGCGCTGAAGTTTGAATCAGGGATAAACTAGAGGAGTAGGCTGGGGGAGAGGGAGGTCTGGGCTTTACTGCTCAGGCTGCAGCCATGACCCTGCCCCGGATAAGCAGAAGAAAATGGATGGATGGAGGGTTGGATGGATGGATGTTTGTTTTTTATTGTTTTGATGCATGTCATGAATTGTAGAGCAAGAGCATTGATCATATTGAGTGGCACAATGAGCAACACTTTCCAATCGCAATTTATTCATTTTTCTAAGGTTATTTTCTCATATTCAGTGATGTGTGAACATCATTTGCAGTAATGATTTCATCTTTTTTCTTCATTGTTCTGGAGTATAACAAGCAGTGTTCATAATACACGATGTCACACAGTTAAGCAGCATTTAAAGTGCGAATCATTAGAAGAATGTGATTAATGGTTTCAAATGCCTTTGTTTAGACACTTTTTGACATTGTCCATTAATCAGGCATAAAATTTAATTTGATATCTGAGTGTTCGTAGTTTTAGACTAGTCGGTTACTCTATTTTTTTTCCTTGTTTAGTTGACTAAGAAATTAGTCAGCAGGAACATCTCTACTCCAAACAGCTATGGTTTCTGACCTACCATTTAAGGTATTACTGAACTGCACAGGTTTTGTTTCAAAGGAAAAACACCAGAAATTTATATTTTAAAAAAAAATATATATATATATATATATTTTGTTAATAGGGTCTCATTCCATTCATGCATAAAATGCATTTTTCTTTACGAAATTGTCAGAAATAACTGGAAAATAGTATTGTGTTATCTAAGGTAACTCATTTTGTGTGGCCCAACTGTTCTTAACTATATGCATAGTCAAAATAGATACAAAGCTTAGATTCTATTGTTTTGTCTTAATACAATATCACTACTCCACCGGTTCATGATAGCCATGAGAAGAGTCTCTCATCCATCTACTCAAAATACACAGGTGCACTCTACTAAATGCTTCTACTGTTAAAAAAAAAAAAAGCATTTGCTTTGCCATCTTCTGATCCAGCACACTCAGAGTTGCTAACAGAAAATCACACCTTCAAAGGTCATCAAAGTTTCCATTTCTAACTTTTCATGAAAACTCCTTCAAGTTTTGCTTCCTACCACACACAAAAGGCATTCATGTCATTAGAAATGAAAATGTTAGACATACTGAATGTGTGTACACATAGCTATTTGTAGGTTAACCCTGACAGGCTGATAACCTGTCTGGGACTCTAAGCTGCCTCTGTCCATCTGTATAGTGTTTTAGGAGGTACAAAAGAATGGTGCATAATGATCTCTTTGGGTTGTCTATTCTTAAATGAAAAAAAAAGGTGCCACAGCAAAAGAACCTCAATGGTATAGTTTAATGTATACTCTACTTTTGTGGCTAATAGGTCTTCAAATATAAGCTTTAGAATTAGAAAAATCCTTTAATTTAATCTAAAGACAAGGTTTTCCGCTAGTTGGAATTTTTTAGCAGTATGTTTTCACACTAGCCATCATTATTGCTATGAATTTAAATGCCACTGAACAGTCTTGTTCATTTGTTAGTACATACTGCAAAATGTTTACAGGTACATGGTCTACTTGCCATGCGTGCTAGTCATCCATTCATTTTCTTCTGATTATCCAGTTCAGTGTCACGGGGGTTGGAGCAATATCCCAGCTGTCACAGGGTAATCATATTCACACCTACAACCAATTTAGAATTGCCAATTAACCTAACATGCACGTCTGCACTGTGGGAGGAAGCTGGAATTCCCAGAGAGAAACCACACAGGCACAGGGAGAACATGCAGTTGGTGGATTTGAAACGAGGACCTTCTTGCAGTTAGGCAACAATGCTAACCACCACAACACTGTGGCTGCTAGTTATATATTTTCTATGCCACTGCTAGTGTTTTCTGTACGAATGATGTTTTTTATGGTGACAAAACCAACATTATTATTGGCCACCACATATTGACTTGTTTTTTTTTTACTTTTCAAGATGGTGACATTATCCTAATGAAGAGCTCTACACTGGGAACTTATTTGCTCAGCAAGACCATCTCGCATTCTCTCACTCTCACCTTCTGTGTCTATGTGTTTGTGAATAGCTACTTCTCTCTTTGCAGACTAAATGAAAACAAGATCACGTGTGGAAGAAAGAACTGTAGTTCGCTTTTCCTCCATAGAGGAAACGGGAGGCTGAATTCATGAATAAAATTAATCCGAAATGGTCATGAACCCTTGTACAAATGTATCCAAAACTAGTGGATTCCAGTTAACACTGGTAGGGTGGTCTATGTTCTTAACACACCCCTGCTGCTTCAGTCAGACCTAGAGACTGGTGGGCCATCAAGCTAGCGGTTGATCGCCAGGCGCTGCGCCGGGCTGAGACGCCCTTGCGCTGGGCTGAGGATTTCACCACTTCACCTTCGGAGCTCTGCTGTCACTGCATTAAGCAAACAGGAGCCCACCCCGCGAACTCCGCCCCGGCTAGATCACTGCTTTTATCGCTGCTTGTGCCTGTATTATTTCAGTGCAATTTGCAATCCACAGAGCACGGACAGTTCACAATGTGCACGTTCGATCTCCCTATGATCAGCAACATGAAGAACAGAGAACTGCTCCATCCGCCACTGTTTGTTTCACAGAGAAAAACTGCAGTACAGTAGTTAAAATGTGTAGATGAATTGTTAACACGAAAAATTATTTCTTATCCGATTACTTGATTAATTGCTGGAGTAATCGATAGAATACTCGATTACTAAAATAATCGATAGTTGCAGCCGTACTTGTATTCAGAAAGCTATTGTCAAACAATACTTTTCAGCACCAGTGGAGCTGTGAAAGGCCTTCAAGAAAAAAAATTAAAGCTCCAGAGGGGTTGCTGGAGGTTGTTGGAAATTGAACTTGAGCAAGGTGCTGCCCCAAAAACCTCAGTGTGATTGCTTTGTTTGCTCGCAGCTTGCTGCGTTCATCTCAACGCGTGGCCTGTTTAATAGGGGTGCCCGGGCATTTTTTTTTCTAAAAAGTGGGCATTGTTTTTATATCATTTTGATATTAAAACATCCTGAATGATGCGCTGACTTAACTGGGAACCACTATCTACCTACCATCAAGCCACCATGAAACTGGAAAACCACAGTGTTTACCATTTACCGCTGAAACCAAAGTGTTATAGGTTGTGATTTTTACTTTGAATACAAACAGTTCCTGTTTCTGGTTTGCATCGCACTCTTCACAGTGTCAGTACTGCTTAGGGAGTACTTCTTGTGGACAAAAAGCAATCTTCCACACAAACTAAAGTGAATGCAGCAATCTGCTAGTGACCAAAGCAATTGCAAGGAAGTTTCTGGGGCAACACGGTATACTTTTTTTGGGACTAATTTCACCTAGGGACAGCAAGCAACCTCTTGCAACCACTTAGCAACTGGTCAGGGAACACATGTTTTTCCCAAGCATCCGGTGGTTACCACAGGGCCACTGACTGTGTACCATGCTGTACAAAGCTGCCTATATCAACTAATATGCAAGTGAATAAGAGTTATGTTCATCCTTTAACTCACAGGATGTTTTGAAAAATATTTTTGACAGACTTAAAAGGCCTCATCCTGAGGAGGCACAAAAATAGTCTGGACCAGAGTTATTAGTCGAACAGAGTGCCAAACACATGAAAGGTCCAAGCAATGTAATTATCTGTCTAATTCATTTGTTTTGAATATATCCAACTTTCAACCAGCAGCAGCTAGAGCAGCAGGAGTGGTTCAGGAAGAGAAAGCTGTAGCTAATGAAGAGAGTGATGTGGGAGAGGAGTACAGCAGCCAACATGCTGCTGTGGGAGAGCAAGCAAGGGCAGAAGCAACAGTTCCACACGCACATATTCCCCACCCCCACTCCCCGCCAGCTACCGCCACAAATAGAATCCAATTCTGTCATGGTCCCAGCTGTGCATCTCCCTGATTTGTAGTGTTTCTGCTGTATTTTTCCTCCTGTTTCCGTTCATCAGTTTCCATGTTTGCCCCCTCTGTATTTGTGCATGTTTACAGCTATGGGATGTCATTCCTGCACTGCTGCCAGTTCACCTATACGTACATCTATGCCCAAAAACGATGGGTTTTTTTTAAGAAAGAAAGAAAGAAAAGAAAAAAGAAAGAAAGAAAGAAAATTGAGCCATTCAAATATCAACCCCTATTTATGCATATAAAAAAAACTGAAAGAGTAACTACAACAAAAGAACTTTAAAAATAAAGAAAAAGTAACAACTAGACAAATGTTTTGAGCTAACACCATTTAAATTCAGTTGCTCAGCTGCTCTTTGCACACAGATTATCCCAAACTGTATCAGTGTATCACAAGTCTGAAGTAGCAGTTGCACATAGGCAACAGACAGCCACCAGTAGTGTATATAGATTTAAGCCACAGCTGCCCTAAATTAACAGTACTGGTAATTACAGAAACAATTATTTTGTTTCTATACTGGTTAATCCACCAGTGTGCAAAAGCTTCATTCAAAATCATATTTTTTATGCTAAAATATAATTACTGCTGTTATCCATGAATTTTCAAATGTAAGCTTACAAAAAGCATAGAAAACAGTAAAGTATTTTTCTTAATAAGATGCCAAATTACAGTTATTTACTTGCATTCTTTGAACAGAAAAATTGTTTTTTTTGTAGTTAAATGCTATGTTTGATCCATTTCTGACTTCTCAGAGAGGTCCAATGTGCCAACTCAATTCTAGGTGTAAAAACATGCATTCAGCTGGTTATTTGCCTGATAGATCCAATATAACCTTTAGTTTTAAACAAGTTCTCGTTCAACCCTCGTTCAGTATCTCACTATGGAAAGCACCTTCGCCCAGACCTCGCTTCGACTCCACGTCACGTAAACACCGAGCCTGCCTACCCGCTCCCTCCGCTCCCATCCCTGGACCTCACTTCAGCCTTTATCAACCTTTGACACAGGCGACTGCGAGTTTTCTTATACAAGTTGGCAACAGTGGCCCAGATAAAGGAGGAGGGTTGAACTTAGCTAGCAGTCTCACCCCACATAAGTGTTTTTGTTAAATTTGATTTTCTAACATTAAACAATAAGGGACCAAATTGATCGATGTAATGTGGGTCTAGGGAAAGCATTAAAATTTATTGTTATTTCATAAAGTTTATTTGTAGTTATAAAGATATTTAGAGTGTTTTTTCTTTATTTTTTGTCTCTCCAAAGATGTTATTCCTCTCTCCTACAGCCTCGATTACAACTACATGCAAATGATCAATTATGCAAATTAGGCAATGGCGTCATATAGTGACTTCTATTTTCAGTGGCAGAAAATTTCACGTAAATACAAAACTTGACAGGCATGAAAATGTGGTAGTAAAGACACGGAAGATAGATACTTCATTCAAAAATTTTCAGGTTTGCTGCTGATGTAAATTTAACGGTCCAATTTTCCAACCATAGAAAAATATATAGTACTTTTTCTTCCCTGTAAAACAAAGTTGCCACAGTTTCACAAGTTGTAGCTACATAACTAAACATGCCCGCCAGATATAGACGGACAGGAAGACATCTCACTCCATTTAAAATTAAAAAAAAAAAACAGATCCAAGATTTGGGACAATTTCACACTCACTCACTCCGTTTAAGACATGGGCCACCTGCTGGATAAAAGTACCCCGAGTCCTACAGTTTGGGAGGAGATATGTATCATTGCAAATCTTATTCTCCAGGTCTCTAGGGGTGCAGTGCAGGGCTCTGTCATGGGCCTAGCTCTTTGTCTCCTTGGCCCCTCTCGCATAAAGGGAAGCCAGTCATTGGGTGGTAGAGGCTATTGTGATGGCATATGAGTGCCAGGGACTGCAGCCTCCTGTGCACACTGCATGCACATTCCATCAGAGTA
>JAMQGT020014363.1:70000-93028 GCA_024447675.2 Pterophyllum scalare
GGCAGGGAAAATAATATCATCATTAACTGTCATCTCATTAATTATCATCAAAATTTAGCAGCTATATTAATACATTCCCAGTCTAATCCAATCACATTTTTTGCTATATTAAATGGGGTAGGAAAGACTGGACAGCTATGAGGCTTTATATGTTATTTTTTCATTTAAAAGTTCTGTCTTTACTGACTAGCTAGTCCTGTCCTGTCCTTTTCTGTTTGCCACTACCTGCTTCTGTCCTCTGTCATTCAGCTGCCCCTATAGTGAGTCTGCTCGGGTCCACAGCCCTGGAATGTAGCTGGCAGCAGTAGTGCTTGCTCTGCTTTCCAGAGATTTGCTGCAAACCGTAAAGCCATGCCAACCAGATCCTGCAGCATAAAGAGAACTTTGACATGCTGCTATGCCAAGTATAGAGCAGAAGGAGGTCTACAGACCAACTGGAGAGGCAGCTGAATGACATCAAGGACTACCACAGCAGCAACCAGACCAGACGAGGCCGGCGAGGGCTAGCTTGTTAGCAGTGACTAAGCTTTCAAATATAAATTCTTACATATAGCACATATACTGTAGAATTCTGTGTGGCAATAGTAAAATATGGAGCTATATACATAAAATCATAGATATTATTACTGGCTGCATGACAGTTTAGTTATGGTTTAATATCTGGGATTAACCAGTGACAGCAGTCTAGAATAAATAGGTCACATGTAAATAAAGGTTTATAATCACACATCAGACATGGGGTTTGTGTGTGAAAGTAGGATACAATTAGAATAAAGATGCATGCATTCATGAAAACATTTAAAAACATAAGATAAGTTCTACAAACCATCTAGAGGATAACTAACAGCACTTTCCTTCATTATTTCAATATTGGCAAAATACAAAAAAAATTGAAAATAAATAAAAAATACTGTGATTCGGGGAATCATACCTGATTGATGTTTAAATTTCAAATACTGCAGAACTTAAGCACAGAAGTGTACCTCCAGAATGAAGAAAAAATATTAAGCCATGGATGTTTAAAAAAAATCTACCACTACTGTGCTAGGTGTCTTTTAGGAAGGGAGTTTATAATAATTTAAAAAATGTCCACAGGATAGATTTCACCCAACTTTATGAAATCCCGTCACCATTAGTTTTAGTAATGGTTGGAGGAAATAACAATATGCTAGGTGCTGCAAGTGGAGAAAAATCATTTTCCAAGTAAGAAAGTGATGGAAAGTAATAGCAAATAAGCCACTGGACTCCATAAAGGTTCTTCATGGATGCTGAACATGTAAGCATGACTGGCCATGGGTCAAGTTTCCCATTGTCATTCCCTTAATATCTTTGGCGTAGCTCTGTATGTTGCAGTAAAGCAACACATTGGTCATTGTCAGGTCAGCATGGAAGACACAGTGTGTCTGTCTTGCCTTGATGCACATAATGAAAGTGAATGGGTTTGTTAGAGTCCAATATGAAGCCTTGTAACTGCTATCAGGAGCTCCTGCCCACATTCATATTTTTATGTTTTGTGCTTTTGTGATTTTTTTAATCAGTGTTGTATTTACTAAGATACATATCAAACCAATCAGTTTTTTTAGATGTCATTAAGAATACTCGCATCACATTTTTATATATATATATATATATATATATATATATATATATATATATATATATATATATATAAATAAAAGAGCGGCAATGGAAATTCCCACAAAAGTGGCAACACAAATGAATGAGATGGAGACAGATAGACATGTTGATATTTAAGACCTTACTTATTAGACTGACATATCACCTGTGACAAAACCCATTGCTTAGTGAAATCCTGCATTAAAATCTCAAGCTGGCATCTTTGGTTTTCTGAAACCAGTTGAACAAGCAACAGTTATAGTCGTAAAATAGAAAAATCTTCCTGATTTGTTTTGTGGGTTTTTTTTACTTCATAATACTTATTTTAAGCATTTTTAATGTGTAAAAATGGGTAACTGGAACAGTGGGCTAATAAAATACATATGCTAAGTGAACTGCAATAATTTTTGTCTAAAAATAAATAAATAAATTCCCGAGTGGGAGGTCAACCTAGGTCCAGCAGACCGCCGGGGTTGTAATACACTGGTGGAAACTCTGGGACATCACAAGCAAGGGGTGGCTGTGACTAAGTCAAATGGTATCAAGTTGTCTTTTACAAGGTAGCATAGTTTGCAAAATGAATCATGTTGTATTCAGTTAGATAAGCTATAAACTAATTAAGAAAGTGCTTACTTACTTCATATATCATGTGAGCCGGGTAATAGTTTTCCCATAGATTTCAAAAGAATCTGGCTTCATTTTTGTTTTATTTTAACCAGAGAAAACAGCAAATGTGATCAACAGCCAGAGAAAGGGAGTTTAGCCAGGGTTAACTGAAAGTTGACCAAAGCAAACTACAAAGACATCCTTAATTAAAAAGTGTTTTGGAGCCCTGAGAACCTGACTAGATTGGACCAAAGATGTGCCAACAGGACATCTAAGCCCACAGCCAAGACAATAATAGAGTAACATGACTAAATACTAACTGAACTAAAAGGTTCCACTGAAGTTAGAAGGACACTAGTGTCTCCTTTAAAAACTGACAGCTACAGTCACTAACTCTTTTAAAGTTGTAAAGTGGTTGTTTTAATAATGGGTAACTGAATGACTGTAGGCAAGAGAAAAAAGCAGCAACAGGAAGCAAAGTACACCAATGTATGAGAATAATTTCTGAGAAATTGGGAAAGATGCTGAAACCTGTGTTCAGCCACTGCACTGTAGGGCATTTCTGCGAAGATCAGTAAGCAGCTGCAGATTCTAAGCCTTTAACACCCCAGTTTTTTGGTTTATTTATAGAAAATATCCATCTTATCTTGACTGAGGTTGAGGTTCATTTGAAATTAACTTTTGAGGGTTGGGGTGTTATTTCCCCAGCCACCCATTCCAAGCTTCTAGGCCTAAGCTATGAATGTATTGCCCCTGGTCAGCATATAGATTTTCTGTAAGAAAAGAGAAGAAAAGCAGTCACCTAACAATAGAAAAGTTAATTCACCAAGACACAGCACACACACTGGGGGGAGGAGCTGGCCAATACTTGGGGCCCATGCTGGTCCCAGATGTAGATGGGGTGGGGGTGTAAAGGGAGTCCGAGAGAGAGAGGGAGAAGAGAGGCCCCAGAAGCACAGAGCGACTGAGAAGATGAGGGACTTGAAAGCCCTCTAGCAAGACTTTCCACACAGCCTTGTTATTGATGATCAAAACAATAAGGTCACGTCATAGAGGATAGGGACAAAGCAGAAGGCGAGAAAGAACCTTCTAGCACTGTAAGTGTGTTGACATGGGACTGCTTTGGCTAGAGAACTGACAAATCTGCAAGTGTGGAAGACCCTGAATGTCTGAAATTATACACAGTTCACCAAACAACATTGTCAGTGCTCATTCATTAATACCTACATGCTACATTTACAAAATACACCAGATTTCTCCCTGCTGTTGAGGCTGACTGAAACTAATATCCTTGTTCTCCTTAGAACATCATTAATATCTGAAAAGATAAAAAAGTAATTACATTTGTAAATGTGGATAAACTTTAATATCAGAATCACTCCAGAAAAAAAAGAAAAGAGAAAGAGAAAGCAGCCCTGTACAGGTGATAATGTGATCCATATCACCTGGATAAATTCTGGGAATTAGTGTGGGCTTTGTTGTTACTTCATACACGCAAACTGATAGGGCCACCAACTGACAAAAAGAAAAAATGCTATTAACAATTCAATTTTGTCAGAATCAATAACCTTTCCCGAGAGACTGTGACATCTGTGGGAGGCTGGGGGAGACTCATTATAACAGTAGTGAGACTCTTGGCAGCAGCCTGGCATAACACTCTAGTTCAGAACCTCTATGAGAAAAGGTGCTGTCTGTGCTGTGAAAAATATACTTTCAATTCTTAGGAGAGCTGAACACTCCGAGAATGTTTTCCACCGAGACGGCTAAAATTTCATTACAGGTTGTTTCCACCTCCTAATTAAAGCTGTTATCGAAGAACAGCTTCATTTTGTAAAGAGAGCTTCTTGGTCTTTATGCTTTGCAGATCCAAAAGATTCCCAGTATCTAACCAGCAGTTCACTGTGAAATATGCAGACTGCATTTTCCCCAGATGCAAGTGTATGTTCCCTTAACAAAACACATTACTACAAAATTTTGCGCTCATCACTAAATTGCACAAAACAAAACTACAACTTGCATCTGGTGTTAGAGCCAGCTGCTGCCACACTATCCACTCGCAATACAGTAGGCCAATACTGTGTGGCAATCTAAACTAGGGAATACAAATGACCAGATATCAGCTGAACAACAAGGTAAGTGGTTTTTAAAGCAATGAGTATATAAGAAAGAATGAAAAAAAAGATGAAAAGTCATCTTTAAAACACACCAGTGCCATCCTTGTTTACTTTTGGAAGAGTTACTCATTAAAAAATATGGCTCACAGATTTCACTACTTTCTGTGGCCAGTTGTGCAGAAATATTGGCCTCACTGTTTCACAGATTTCCCATCCTTATGCTGACCTCCCGTATGAATTCACATCAGTTAAATGAGCTAAAAAATTGGGTTAACTGTAGCAGAATACTTATGAAAAAATCTGGTTTACCAGATGGCCACCAAAGGTTTCTCTCATTTTCTCCAATTTTACATGGAACTTAACATCCCGTTTAGAAGAGAGTTCTTATGCAAAAAGCCTGATGGGCTGTTACAGCTGCCGAGTCTCTACAAGCTATATGCTTACAGGCAGCTGGCCACAGTAAACAATATCAGTATGAACACAGTAAAGCAGATCAGCGTAAAGTGTGGCAGATCAGCGTGACATAAAGGGAGCAGCTCCTGTGAAAGTCCTGAACATTACATACTGATATCAACTTGACATTCCACACTAAAGGGATGAAATGTTTACCAGTAAAATTCCCATCAGTAAGTCCTATCACTTCAGATTTATATTATCATTAAAAAAACTTGTCATTTGTTTGGAGCCCATGAAAAACCTGGCAGAAAGCAGTGACAGCTGCCTGGATATCTTTCAGCCTGACAGGATGGAGCTACACTTAAGTGTAGCTGTTTTTTGTTTTGTTTTGTTTTTTTAATGGAATGCTGAAGAGAATTTAAAAAATGAAAAAAAAAGAAAATTCAATGAACATAAGGGAAAAATAAGTTTTTAGGTTCTTGTTCACTACATTGAAATGGGACTTTAAAATAGGGAACTGTAATGGTCTTTCTAACCTGCTAATAGCTTGTCAATGTAAAGTTAAGCTTTCAGTATTATCCACTTTCCTTAAAGCATGCTCTGCTGCTGTATGCATTGCTTATCTGCAGACTCACCACTGTGCACATACAGTGTACAATGCAATGTATAGTCTTGAGCTGTCCACGTTATCTATTGCATGGTGGATGAAATTTTAACTGTATTAATTTTTTAATATAATTCCATCAATTTTAACAAGAAGACCATGACGGAGCCTCCACCATGTTTTACAGACAGCTGTAGTCACTCGTTGTACCTCTCCCCTGACCTCCTCTGCACTTAATTTAAAAAAATGTAAATTTGGATTCATCACTTTGTAAGACCTGTTGCCACTGATTTTCATTACACCTCTTGTGTGATGATAGCCACCATTCATTTGAGATCATTTCTGATGAGGCTTCAGCAAACAGTAAATAGATCAGCTGAAGGGTCAGATGCATCTCTCAGCTCCTGTTTCAGCACTTTCCTGTTTCTTAAGGACATGACTTTCAGATATTGTTTGTCTACTGTAGATAGTTTTTTAGGCCTGCCAATTTTTCTTCAGTACTCCACTTGTCCAGATGCTCTAATTTGTTAAGGATACTGCACACCCATTACAATTGGCTGAGATATGCCAAGTTTTCAGCCAATACAAATGTGTTGGCTGAAAACATTTTACTTCTGTAGGAATACTATTTTATACCTGTTAAACTTTGTAATCTTTAGCTCTTTATTTTGTAGTTTCAATTAAGGAAATTGGAATAAATTTTATGTTTTTGTGACAGGCTGCAAATAACAAAGTGCCTAAAGATATAATCTAAAACTGGTGTCTCTTGTATGTTTAAATGGTTCATAGGTCAGTGTTAAGTGACCTAAAAAACAAACAAATAAAATATTCCTCTGAAAATGGTCAGGTACAAGGACTGGACTGAAAATAAGTGAAAAGGCAGCTACTGTCCAAAGAAACACTTTGGCAGACCTTCAGAAAGCTGAGAGAACTGCTGCTCAAGAACACTTTAAAATATGACAAGAACGTCTGGCTCCTTGGAAGCAAAATATAAAGAAATAATTAATTGCTCAAGACTTTTGCACTGTACTGTTGAATAACTGATTATTCTAAATTGGCCACGGATGTGGATATGAGCATGAATAATTATCTGTCTCTCTGTGTTAGTGCTGTGATGGACTAGTCACATGTCCCTGGTGTACCCTGCCTCTCACCCTGTGGCAACTGGAATAGGTCCCATGGCCCCCTGCAACCCAGAACTGGATAAACAGAAGAAAACAGATAAATGGCTATATGGACGTCTTTTGTTGTTGTTTGTTGTTGTTTTCTTATATTATCACACTTTGATTTTGAAGCCACCCCACACCTTAAAATCTGTGAATATCTGTTAGCAGCTTACAGTGACTAAAAGGGCTGGATTCCTATAATTCTGAAGTACTGTGAAAAATTTAGCTGCAACCTGAATATAAGATCCAAGTTTCCTAACATTAAAATTTAACAATCATTTCCCACGCAAGTCAAGCTGTGATGACACAAGAGATTCACATAGACTGCACTTTTCATTTATTCAAATTTTATTAGTTTCTTGAGGCTTCTGATGGCTTCTAACACTTCATAAGCATTTTTGTGCATGTGTGTGTGTGTGTGTGTGTGCGTGTGTGTTTTGAGGGGAAATGTTATTCAACCACACCCACTCACAGACCATCCACAGTAATTGAGATTGGGTTGATTGATTTTTTCTTTTTTTTTGTAATGACAGTCTTGTAAAGAATTAAGCTTGGCTGGAACACTATAAATGTTCACTGAAACTACCCTTTTCAAGGCATTGTTGGTGCAGTTGTGGTCTTTTGCAGAATAATAGACATGAAAAGTAACTTAAGAGAATACCCCTGTTCTTTGTGGCTGGGCCAAACTGCTGCTGACACTATACTTTCAAGCACTGCTGGATCATCTACTTTATTGTCCCTCTTGAAACAATAAAGATCTCATTCCTTTTTTTTCCCCCTTTACAGTCCAGTGTGGGAAAATGTTATATAAACAGTTAAGATTTAATCTAACCAATGTAACATATGCCAGTGTCATATACAACTGAGTAGGCTAGGAAAAAAAGTTATCTGTCCCCACACACAGACCAATAACACTGTTACAACAACACAATATTATGCTTTGAAAATAGAAGAAAATAAATGCTTAGTGAAAATGCCTGCTGTATGGTCAGTGCAATTCTATATGGAGGCACAGCAGGGTAATATAAACCCCAGTTTTAGGAGTTAAAATCGACATTGTGGACAAGTGTGCTACAAGTATCGATTGTTTGCTGTTGTTGCTATTGCCTCATCCCTCATCTCTTAAACACCATCAAATATTTGTGCAAGAGCTGGAGTGAAAGAGGGCTTAAGATGAGAAGCAGTCGTGTTCCACTTAGCGGGGGAACCATGGCTACCTCAAAGCTCTGCTTCTGTATAACAACAACAGGGGGTTCCATGGTAGTCAGCCAATATCGCTTCCTCTCCCAGGAGACAGGGTACACAATGCACTTCTGGCTGCCATTGATTGCATAGTCACACCCGTAAATTATGGCCTTTCCTTATCCCCCAGTGACAGAAACAGGATTTATATTGTAAATGACATACAGTAAATGAGCCAAAACATTTCAATGATTGCATAAAGATGGCTGGAAAAAAAATCTGTAATTTCTAGTCAGAACTAGCTCAAATTAATTTTGCTCCACAAAAGAAATCTCCCTGATTGTGTTACTTTTGTGTCTGTACAAGTGATTTTGATTCCAAATTGTTTATGAAAGAGATAGTATGGGTTCTTTGAAGTTGTGGTGTATGAGGTACTTATCCACAGCAAGCTTATTCTCCCACATGAGATTGCAGCCAAAAAACAAGCCTAGTTTGGAGAAGGCCAGCGGGCTGTACTGCTGAAGCCGGGGCCAGCAACAAACTGTATTTAAGACAACTAAAAGAAGCCCACCTAAATAAAAGAACCAATATCAGTTAAAGCGTTAGCTGTATTATTTTCATCACTTTGCCCCACCATCAGATAGCTCTTTCAGCTGGGACACAGAGACAATTATATCCTCTTATATACTCTCTTAAAAGCCAAATAGACTGCTTAGACAATTATTAGACATTTTGAGATTCTACAGATATTTGCTCACTGGATAGATATTAGGTTTCATAATTTGAATATTTTTGTTTCTTTTGTGTATATCTACCCTCTCAGCTTGAGTGTCTGACAATCTTTTCACTCATGGCAGCTATCATCATGCTTCAACGATCTCACTGTTGCCTATTTAGTAACTGTTCCACTAGATTTAGAGACTTTTTGTTCTCCTTTTCCAAAAAAACACAGCCTAGCTTTGCAACAGAGAATAGCAAACGCATTGTGTCGCTTTTAGCTGATTATTTTACTTATGCCTATTGGCAAAAATCACAGTAGACACACCTCATCTACAGCACTACACTGCATAGGCTTCTGTGCCGGTACTCCAATCTGCTTCTCCAAACTAGGGAGTGCCAGTATACATTATAGGTAATACACTGATTAAGGGTAAGTACCTCATACAACACTACTTCAAAGAAACTGAGCTTCCCCTTTAGGTTTTTCCAGAGGATCAATGTGATTAAAAACACTGTAAATACACAATGTCATGATGCTGACTAAAGCGTGCTTAGCAATGGTTAAAATGACAACAAATATCACAGAGGTTAAATAAATAAGCCCTACAGAAAGATAAGGTCTAAGGCAGATGGCTAGACAGTGATACAAATATGCAGCTTTTCCCAAACGGCAGAACAGAGTCTGTCCATGCTTGGCAGCCTAGAATCACAGCTCTTGCTTTGGCTGTCTCTTGTCAGTATTTAGTAAAAGACATATTTGATTGTAGTGCATAGTGCTCATAGTTTTATAAAGTAAAAATTACTGCAGCTACAAATATTCTCTTTCATCACGCAATATCAAAGGACAGTAAACGAAATAAGCAGTGAAATCACTAGCTGATTATTTGACACCTGTTCTTCAAGAGAATTTTGTGACAATTTTGATACGTGTTTTATCCTTCAGGGTATTTTGTAAGTAAAACTGCCTCATCTTCATTTAATTGAAAATAATTTACCCTCAATCCTTAATGTATTTAATACAGTTAAATGTTAGATTAAAATTGAATGTAAAAAGATTATACATAGTATTACTTACATGGGGGGGGGGTATAGATTAAATAAAGTCTAATAAAAATGTATGAATTACCTGAACATGGAAATAATCATTATGGGTGTAATTATGACAGCTGACAAACTTAACATGTGCCAATGCCTTCAGAGGACACACAAAGAGTCTTTCCTGAGGCTTCTTCTCTTAAAACTCGAAAGCTTAAAAAGACAGAACTTTAAACAAGAACCTGTTTGTTGTTGTTGTTTTTCTTTTGTTTTTTCACTCACATTTAAATTAGACTGTTTCGTCTGTTTCAGGCTGCCCATTCTAGTAAATGAAATGTTAGGGTAAACATAGGAAGAGACCCGCACAGCCCATCAGTGTCAGCTCAGCACGCCTCCTTGCCAATCAAAAGTTCAGTTTCTATATCGAGCCACTGTGTGAACTCCAGAGGCTTCTGGGATCTCATATTTCGAGTTACTGAAAGGGAATGTGGCAAACTACTCTGGGTCACCAAGCAGGGTAATAAATGAGTGCAAACAGCACACACACACACACACACACACACACACACACACACACACACACTTAAAATTTAGCAAATAACCATAAAAAGAGCAAATAACCATAAAGACATTTCTTTATAATATGCCAAAACCCTCACTCAACTTTAGGCTATTCTTATAAATGACAGACAACACGTTATGTATCAATGCTCCCCCTGAATAGAACGCTTTACTGTAGCTTATTCCACTCTGCCATAATGAGAAGTCTATGCACAAGTGAGCAGTTCTGTTGTTTGGTTGGTTGGTTTTGTTTTATACCAAAACAAAGCTTACTAAAACAAGTTGTTCTCTATTTCAAAAGAGCAAACAGACTTGACGTTTAAGTAAGCTTTGCACTTGCAGGGTTGAGACAAAGCAAAGCTGTGCAGCGTCAGTTTGCCACTTGACATCCTCGAGTCGGGCAAAGACGGCGTTAATAACGGAAGCAAAATCAGCTGCGAATCAGTAATAAGACTTCAAACGAGTGGCGAGTAACAGCCTCACTTAAACAAAGAGGATTAAAATTTATCTAAGAAATGCAACAGTGCTGTAAAAAAAAAAAAACACGGCGGGTGCATGCTTCACATTCTCAGCGTAAGAGAAGAAACCTTAAGCGGCGCCTGAATTATTAAACCGCTCCCAATGCAGATGTGGGTCCGTTATTTTACCAGCAATAAAGTAGCCCGGTGTCTTTTAGCTTAGCTAGTATACTAGCCTAGCAGCCTAGCATGGCTCTGCCCCACAGACAGGCTTTCAGCACTGGGTTCACTGGATAGCAGCTCTCGGAGTGCGGTTTAGATAACGTTAGCAGAGTGGGCGATACTCAGATTTTTAGCTAACGGGAAATTTCCAGCTCAGCATGTAAAAGTCTCTTGAGCCTGCTGTGTTAATAATGAAGTGTAAAGTATTTCGTGGTTGTATTTAGGCGCCCCGCCAAACTGGCTAAAAGCACAATGATGAATGAAAAGCCGGACCTCGCCTAAGCTAATGTTAGCAGCACGGCGGGTCAGTCGGTGCAGCAAGTGTAATGCTACCAGTCTGCTAGCAGCAAAATCTCTCAGCTGACAACAAACTACGCACCTTTAACCGTTGGAGATGACACCTCTTGCAGGTCCACAAACTACTCGCAGCGCCTGATCTCACTGAGTATTTCCTCAAGAAAAAAACAAACAAAAAAGCGGGGGGTGGGGGGGCCTCCTGTTCAGTTAAGCCAAGGCAAAACGTGCAAATCGACTCAGTCCGGACGCTTTCCTCAGTCTTGTGGTGCTGAATCTAAAAGCTACACGCTTCTCTCAGTGTCTCGGAAATGCCTCCTCCTCCTCCTTCTACAGCTCCCTGCAAAATAATGACCCCTCCCAGCGCTCCAACCACTACAACGGAGTAGGCAGGTGCAGATGATGGTGCGCTACTAACAGAAAGCCTTGCAACATAGTGGACTGTGTGTGGTAGATTCCAAGGCTGTCAAATCAGGAGAGGCTCCGTCGTTGACGCATGCGTGCTTCCTGTGTGTGAGTGCTTCTGGTGTGGGAGTGTGGGAAATCTGGGATTCTGGGAGGGAGGGGGGTGCAGCTGTTAGTAATATTAAGAAAAATGCAATTAATGCCTGTGTTTATGACATCTTACATTCACAAAGATAAATAAATAAACCCTGATTCAATAAATAAGTAGACTATCAGTAGGCTGTGTGGATAACACTAGGTTAAAATAGTCACGTGTGTTTTACAGAATAAAGTTAGCACTGATTATCACAGGCACAGTAGGCAAGCGGAATTGGTAGTGTGATGACAGCTCGAAGAGGACCAGCAGTGCGCCTGATACATGAAAAAGTAATGTGTGCCTGGCAGTTAAAACAGTTTTGTATTATTCACTAGATTTTTTCCCATTTATTTTTTTGTTTTAAAATCACATTTTGTTCCTGGTTGTTTCCGGACTGAGTTTGCTTTTTTTTATTATTCATAATTTAGAAGCCACAACATGAGAATGTATAACTCGGAGTACGTTTTACAGTTTTTTTTTTTTAAAAAAAGCAACACTGTGTGAAGGAAACTAATTCATATCCCAATCGAATAAAGATATGCACCAAAGCTTTCTCATGCTTGTTGTGCTGACAGATTTTCCTGTGTATTTTTATTTGATCTTAGCCACCATTTCAGTAAATTTCTTCTTTTTTTTTTCGTTAACTGCAGCTGTAATCTCTTTTTCACGACTAATCTTCTGGCATTCTTTTTTCCAGGGAACCAAGTGTGACAATGAGCCACCGTGCACAGAAGGGCCCTGAAGCTGAAGCAGTAATTCTCTTATTTACATCTGTACTTTTCCCACTGCGCCTTTGCTTTTTAAGAACAACTGCAGAGGATGAAAATCAAAAATCTAAGGTGAGCTTAATGGCCTCCCACTCATGCTGTTCTCAGTCATCTGTGAAAAACACAATAAAAATATGTGCAAACTACATATAGATCCATAAACTTTGCACACCTTTAAATAAATGATGTCATTATGAAGTTAAATGTTTTTTGACTGCAAGTAAATCTAATCAGACCCTTATCTGCACGTCCAACAGTTCAACAGTGTCCTGAGTTTATTTTAGCACATTTCTTATGTAATTTTTAATTACATAACATTTTTTATGTAAGAGCAATGATGTAGGGCTAATCATTTTCATATATGTTTCACATATAGAAGCAAAACAGTGATCCAGGCATTTAATTTTGCACCATTATAGTGACTATAGTAAAGCCTCACTAAAAAATGCTATAAAGCACTGAAAATATTTTCCACATAATGGCTACAGTACAACCAATTGATGCCTAGTGATCCCATGCTGTCATGTCAGCACCTGCACTGTGCAGTCATAGAGTCTATCTAATCACCCACAAACATTGAAATTAAAACATCATGTTTACTATTTTTTTTAACATTTTTGTTGTTTGCAATTAAAACATGATTCAGTCAGTGAAGCAAACAAGTATGCGTGACATACTCGTTTATAACGCTTTGATTTTAATAGTATGGCTGTTTGTTTTTTGTTTGTATGCACCAAGTTTAGCAGTGCTTCAATTTACATTGTATGCCTGTGCTTATGACAATAAAACTGATCTTACCTTAATCTTAATGATTTCTCTGCTCTGCAATAAAAGTCATTACTGTAAGTAATTACTGATTTTTGCAGAAAACATTGTGATCTGTAGTGACAGTAGGCAGCAGGTGGAAGACAGCCTGGAGAAGTGGAGGTATGCACCAGAGAGAAGAGGAATAAAAGTGAGTAGAAGCAAGACAGAATGCATGTGTGGGAATGAGAGGGAGACAGGTGTAACAGTGTAGATGGGAGGAGTAGAGGTAGTGAAGGCAGATGAGTTTAAATATCTGGGGTTGACAATCCAGTGCACAAGAGAGGTGAAGAATAGAGTGCAGGCAGGGTGGAGTGGGTGTAGATGAGTGCGAGGGGTGATTTGTGTCAGAAGGATCGCAGCAAGACTGAAAGGGAAGGTGAAAAGATGGTAGTGAGACCTGCTATGAAGTATGGTTTGGAGATGGTGACAGTAACAAAAAGACAGGCAGCAGAAGGTGCCAGTGTTGAATATGCTAAGATTTTCATTGGGAGTGACAGAGAGGAACAGGATTAGAAATCAGCATATCAGAGGGACAGCTCAGGTTGAATAGTTTGGAGACAAAGTTAGAGAGGAAGGAAGAAGTATAAGACTGAGTGATATATTGGACAAAGGATGTTGAATATGGAGGTGTCAGGCAAGAGGAAAAGAAGGAAAACTGAAGTGAAGATTCATGGATGTAGTGAGAAAGGACATGTACAGGGTTGATATGACAGAAGAGTATGCTAAGGATAAGCGATCCGGAGGCAGATGATCCGCTGTGGTTACCCTGAATGGGAGCTGCTGAGAGAAGAAGGAGACTCCAGGTAATTAGTGCCACTCTTACCACAGATTACAAATACAAACATTAGAGTGATTTAACATGAGGGAAATTGTTTATTTTTCTTACTTTTTCCCATAATTAACTGCATAAATTCAACACAGACCTTTCACATGTTGTCATATATGCCTTCAGCCTTGCTAGAACACAGTGCATAATAATAATAATAACAACACAGGATAAATGGGATTTTTTCAGTGGTTAAGTCAACCACAACCAAACAGAACAACTTTTCAGTTATTAACTGCAAACCAGAATGCAGGAAAAACTATAACCAAGCAGCAATGTGAAGACAGCTGCAGTAAAGGCCTAACAGAGCAAGGAAGGAAACACAGCATTTGGTGATGTCTGTGTGTTCTAGACTTCATGCCTCATAGGACTTTTATACAAGTATTAAAAACAAACCTTATATTTTAAAATTATGTTAGTTTATCAAGTTATCTTTGTGCCTCTGAAAATGGGGGACTGTGTATAAAGATGTCTGTAATTCCTAAACAATTAATACAATACTTTTATTAAACCTTGTGAATTAAAGTTGAAAGTCTGCACTTCAATTGCATTTTTTCAAAATGATTTTTTTGGGGGGTTTGCCTTTATTAGATAATACAATAAAGATGCAGCAAGAAAGTGGGGAGAGAGAGTGTGGATGCCGACGCCTAGCAAAGGGCCTCAGGTCAGAGTCACACCCAGGCTGCATTTATCCTTGTGGCATATGGTTGCCTGCTCATCCAGTGATCTAAACCGTCACCCACATCTTGATTGCTGTACAGAAGCAAAACTAAAAAAAACTGCATCATTGCCCAGCAAATTACTCTATACTATATAACCCCCGTACTATCAGCCAGCAGGATGTTGGTTGTTGATCTTTTATTTTGGGACGGGGCCAGTGTGGATAGTATTTGCTCAGAAACATCCTTTACCTGCTCAGTCGGGTTGGGATCTATATTACTCTTTGAGCTTTTGCTGAGCAGTTTTTGAGTTGTGGTGCACTATCCTTTTAGGACACTCTTCCATTGTGTGCTTGGTCTGCAGTGTTTAGTGATATACATCAAAGTAACAACTTAGTGAACATCAGGATCCACAGGTGATGATTCATCCATCCATCCATCCATCCATCTTCTTCTTCTTATCCAGGGCTGGGTTGCGGGGGTAGCAGCTTAAGCTGAAAAACCCAGACCTCTCCCCAGCTCATCTGTGGGGGGACACAGAGGCATTCCCAGGTCAGCCGAGAGATATAACCTCTCCAACGTGTCCTGGGTCTCCACAATGGCCAGAACACCCAAGAGGCACCCAGGAGGCATCTTACTCAGATGCCCGAACCACCTCAACTGGTTCCTTTCGATGTGGAGGAGTAGCGGCTCTACTCGGAGCCCCTCCCGACTGACTGCACTTCTCACCCTGTCTCTAAGGGAGAGGCCGACTATCCCTCAGAGGAAGCTCATTTCCACAGCTGATTAACAAGATGTTTAATGTTATTTACTCGTCTTTTCATTCTCATGTTGTGGCTGATTGATGTATGTCCCCTCCCCATGGGATGCGGCTAGATTTTATCTATGGGGAGGTCTTCAGTAGACAACTGAGCTTCATTTATGAAATTCTAATTCACAACACCTGTCATCCCGAGCCACTATACACTGTAAGGTAAAGATTTATCAATAGTGTATAGAGAAATCCAGTCGCATTTGGCGAAAGTGGGGAGAAACTGCAACACCCTGATCTGGGTCCATTTCCATGTAACAGAATGGAGGAGCTATTTCTGGTTATCTGTGCGCTACACGCTGTCCCTTAGGGTGAGCCCAAATGCACTGTAAAGGAAACTCATTTCAGCCACAGCCCAGAGCTCATGACCATTAGTGATGTTGGGCACACAGAATAATGGGTTTAATTGTAAGCTTCACTTTTAGCCTAAACTCCCTCACCACACTGATACCGCTGAACGGTACCTTGATTACCTTAGGTGTAGGTTATCTGTCCACTTGTCAGTCTCCGGCTCCATCTTAGCTTCACACATAAACCCACATACTATACCTGAACCCAGCCTTCCCAGTCAAATGATACCCATTTATCAGAATAATTTTAAAGAAGCTTTGTTAATAGGTTTTAAGAGGAAATTTTATGAAAATCGCTGAATTCCCTATATGTGTCATTTGTACAGTAATGATATACTATAATCCTGCTATCTTATAACTGTAATGCATTATATAGCCTTTTCATTCACCATCAAGAACAGAGATGCTAAAATACACAGAAATAAAAAAAATATGTATTCCCACGACTCATGACAAATGGTCACTCTATTCCTATTTCATTCAACTAGGCTAGTCATCCATTACAAACCACCAAACTACTTCAGAAATAGGCTATATTAATTAGTCATTTATCACTATGTCAGTGCACAAGACAGGCTTAGAGGGGGGAGTCACAAAGTTATATTCAAGCTTAGTCTGTTGAACTTGAGGACAATTACAGAGTCTGAAATGAGCAGGTAATCACTGAAAGCCTCAGAGAAGTTATGTCTCCCAAGGAAATTGGATTACACTGAGTTCCAGCCAATATATTAGGTGAGTAAGACACTGCTGAATTAGATAGACCTTTGATGCTGTGCAGCTGTGGCAGACAAAATCTTGCCAAGCAACAACAATCTTTTAGGAAAATGACCACGTTGACATTATTAATCGCGAAATTTAGGAGAGAAGCATGAAAGATTTTTTTTTCCTTTAAACTAGAGCTCTTTAAAAAAAAAAAAAGCAAATCAAGGTGGTTGGGAAAATGATAATCATTAATGGTAATGAAAAAATATTTATTTTGGGAACAAATTATTACAGCCAGTTGTGTGTACTGTTTTAAGATCCCATATTTTTTCAGTCTCCCTATTTCATTGTCTTGTGAGAAGAAAAGAGCAGGAATAGCAGTCCATTGTCTCCCATCTGCTTGTGTTTTAGTGCATGGCAGTAATCCAGCATAACATGTTAGCAAGCTATTTCTCATTTTTCAGATAGAGGTGCGTGACTGTAGGGCTGCTGTAGAGTTGTCTCGTGGTGTATTCAAGCCTTGCACTATCTGCCTCACTGGCCTGAGCCACCTGGTGCCACACTACACTGGGAATAAACGTATGTTTGAGTTTGAGGAGTTGTTAACTACTTTATTATATTTAGCTCAAGACAAGTACAGTGGAGCAGTTAAAGATGATACGCTCCTTTATTCTAGTAAAGCTACACAGTTTCATGCTCAGATTTCCTCTCTGATTTTAGCAAACTGCCGTCCATTCAGTGAGCACTGCAAGCATTTGTGTAGCATGTGTACATACATGTGCATGTAAAATAACAAGTGCAAACCATAGGCTTGGCTTATATAACCCCATTTGTTCAGAACACATATTCACATTTTCCTCTGTGTCCAGCTGCAGCCTCCCCCATACCCAGAGGCCAGGCGCTCCAGGGACTGTCAAAATGTCTGTAAACTGGCTTCTTTTACTCGCTCCACATAATGAGGTCATCACTGCACACAACACGCTGTACTTTGGGGCTGAATATTAAAGTTCTGAAGTCCCCTAGCTCACAAAATCCCTTGCTTTATCCTGTGAGTCAAAGAGAAAGAATTTAGGACAGGGAAGAGGGATTGGGACTGCAGTTTCTAAAAACCAACATATCCCATGAGGACATTGGCCTTTGTTTGCCTTTTGCTTTTACTCATTGTTATTGAAGGGTTATTCACATCATAGAAAACAATAGTCGTTTCATTTTTGATTGCCAGAGTCAAGAACAGGCATTACAGACTTCATTGTTGCCATCCTTCTGGTTATCATTATCCTGACCTGAACACAAATGTATCACTTGGTTGTGGGTATTGTTAAATCTAAATGATCACTGCTTTGTGTTTAGGAAGAACCACAAAGATGCCGAGTACAATACATCAACGTAATGCATATATAGTCTGAATGCAATAAAACCACATATCTCCAGGATATAAAATAGCTATTTGTAGCTTTTTCACATAGAACCTCAGAAAGGTGACATAAAAAAAAACCCATCAACAGCATTACATGAGCAATAGAATGATATTACAAACAAATCTCAATTACAATATGTAGTCACCCATCAACAGCTACTTTGCAGTTTTGCTGTAAGCACAGAATTCAGCATTTGATTAGAAGAATTAATCTCTCAAGAAAGCCCTTCATTTTGAGAGTAAATTCAATTTCAGGGACAACAGCAACAAGGAAAAAGGTAAACAAAATACATTAGCAAAATAATACCACACAGCTTCTGAGTATATGTGTTCATGTTGTTCCATTACAGACTTTTATTTTCAGTGAATCATGCCAGGGATCTGCTTCTCTGTAATGTTACCATTTTAAACAGGGATCAGTTTATTTTAGTCCTGAGAGAATATTGTCTGCATTACCTGTGAGGCACATCTTTACATCCAAAGAAATACGATCACAGAAGATATCACGACATAATGTCTCCCTCCACTGTCTCTATCCTTCTGCTTATCATTGTGTAGCATGTCCTTGGTCCGGGGTATTGTTAAAGCCATTCAGGCTCAATTTAAATAGATATTACAGATTAAAATCTTATGCAGTGTGGCAATCAGCTATATCTAAAAGGGCCTTTGCAGTTTTGTGTCAGATTGCCTTTCAAGAGGAGAGAGTGAGAAAGATTGTATTTAAATGGGCACACCACTTTACATAATTTCAGTGCGGATATGACCACAATTATCCCTGCGGTTTCAATCTAGGATACTAAAAATAGAAAAATTCTTTTTGATTAAGTATCTTACTAAAAAAAAAAAAAAAAAAGTTGTTTTTTTGGCTCATTAAACTGAGGTAGGGTCTAATCTGTGGGGCTGTCTACTTTATTGTGCATGTATTTTTTTTAAAAAACTTTCATGCTGCTTTTTATATACAGTAAATAAGAGAACATTTTCTTTAGTACTTTGATACTGAAATGTAATCTATTTTTTGCTGTTACCCAATGTAGCATTCTCAGCCATGAATGAATACCATGAATTAAACATTGTTCATGATTTAATACATGAGATAAAATAAATCTTTTAAATTACTGCCAGACATGATTTATTAGTGGGTATGCTCTAAAGGCTAGCTTGCATCCTTTAGCAAGTGTGTGAAGTAATTTCACAGTAAATGTGGAAATGACGGAGGTCTTTGGATCATGCATGAGAAAAATCTACCGCAGCAACACGCCATTATTTTCGTTTGCTACTGACATCACTAAATCATCACTTGGCTGCTGACAATGCCAAATGGACTACATTAGAAAGCAATGTATCTATGTAATGCATTTTCCCTTCTTATGCTAGTTTTGCAATATCCATTTACTGCAGGTCAGTCTGATCAAGGGCGAGATGGTTGTGTAGCTTGTAAATGTGCACATGAAGGGCTGAGACTAAGGCATTAAATAATGTCAGAGCTTTTTTTATCTTACTTGTTTTACTGAGCATCTCGACCAATCCAATAAAACTGTGGAAAAGGGCTATTTCTACTCCAGTAAAAAAAAAAGAAAGAAAAAAAACGCAGTTATGTTTGTGAAATGTGCTGTAGATTATTGCGCACTCAGAGAGGAGGTGGCATATTTGTGATCATGCTGCCCTTTCTACATTACCCAGCTGCTTGCTTTGTGAGCCTTCAAGGTTATTGGGAGTGTGCTGACTAGATAAGCTTGTGGGGCATCTCCCAGAGATGCTTTACAATGGGATTTAGTGTGTGAATGAAACAACATCTGCCTGTCATTTTCTCTGTCTGTGTGTTTGTGAATCTCAGGCTTCAGTACTAAACACAATCCTTTTGAGAACCGAGCGGCACCATCTGTTAGGTTTTACACAAGACTGTATTCAGAATTTTTAAGATAGATCGTTCAGGTGGCTTTTCAGAAAATAATTATGCAGGCAGGAAATGCAAACGAAGGATTTAATGAGATGTGCAAAGTCTAACTTTTTCCACCCTATTAAAGCATTTTTTTTAATCTACAGGCCAAACATGATGAAGAAAGGTCAATTTGTGGTACCTCAGCACTGCATGATGCTTTTGTAAGCTCCATACCGGTGCATAGCCCTTAGGAGAGGAGCCAAGCTCTTTTGAATGAAGGAATGGGCTGGTAATATAAAATAAAAGTAATAGGCAATGTGATATATATAATAACATAACCATAATAAGAAGCTCACTAAGGAAGTCTTTATGGATGCTTAAGACATAATGCAACATGACAGTGAGAAGCATCTTGGTTAAGCATAATGCTGGCAGTCCTTTTCTGTCCTTTTTGTCTATAACAATTAGTTTATTGACTGAAATGACAATTTTGATGATGCAAACGTTTGATGCACTTTCTCAGCACCATCAACACACACGGCCTGCTTAGTAGATGGATCCCTCCCTCTAGAATATAATGCTCTGAGCTGTTGTAAGATGCCCCTTTACATTTACTATAAAGATGCTGTAAACTTAAGTCTCATCATTATGTTCATTGCGTTTATTCCCTGCCTCATCCCCATATCACATACACATGTTTATGGTGCTGCCAATGCAACCTCACACCCACAGCTCTTATAGTATGACTCATTCATATTTTGCCATTTCTCCATGTTCTTGAAAAGCTGCAAAGCTGATTTCATATTGGATCTTTTACTGGCAGAATATCCCTCCAAGTAACTCAGACACCTCAGCATCCCTGCAAGGGGAAATGCTGCACCTTGTGCTGGAAATTTTTATGAGTTCTCATGATGCAAGAACAATGTTGGCTGCATGCTTGGTTGTTTGTGACTATAAAACCTGCAGAGCACAGTGAATAAGGGAGAAAAAGCAGGCAAACACAGATTTAATTCTCATATTTCTTGAATACATGCTTGGAGGAGGTAATTGTATAGTCAAACCAGAAAAAAGGGATACCAATTGTTTTCTTCTTCTTTTTTTTAGGCAGAGGTTTATTTCCAGAGAGATCTTTTCTTCTCAGTCACAAAATTCACTCTACAATACCGCGAGTAAATGTACCAACAAGGCCTTGGGGGTGCATTGTAATTACTTTTCTGGCTTTTGTCCAGGAAAGGCAGCTAATTTTCCTTGTGGAAGCCCTAAAATAGGAGGAAAGACAGAATTTTCTCTGGTCATTTCAGCAATACACAGCAGTACACAAGCACTCATATCATTTACATTCAAAAAATAAGAGGGTGAAAATATTCCTTACTTTAATATTGCCAAAAAAAAAGAAAAGTCACCATGTCAACTAGACTTCCCACAACATGAGTGTAAGTACATTTTTTACCTCTGTTTCATTAGATTATATTATTCAAATATATCTCCTTGTGAAAAACTATAATTTCAATGACAAGAAAAAAGTGCCCAGCAACAGATATGACCCTGATCTCATTTTTAATTAAGAGAAAGATGTAGCTTAGTCAAATCGTAGCAAATACCTTAAAAACAGGAACAGGTGTACCAGAGGGAATCGGTTTTCAATTAAAAGGAAGGTCATCCTTTAAATGACATGAACTAATACTGAGGTGAATTTAGATCAATGTCTTTACAACATTAACAAGTGCCTTTTGCACAATGTTGTATGTCAAATTGTTTTAAGTGTGCCTGTGAGTGAGTTCAGAGTAGAAGTACTGGCCTGATCGGTTATGTCACACATCTTCATGGAACCTATGCATGCTTATTAACAGCAAATCTTTGTTCCACCAATACACACTATCAGAGACAAACAGCCTTCCATGCAGGTTTTGTAAACCATGTATTTTAACAGCTGATCATGACACGATTCACTGACGCACGCAGCCTTTGAAAACACAATAATATTTACTGTTAAGGGTCTTGCTTTGTTGTGCTGGTGTATCTTATTGCTGTCTCCCTGCTAGTGATCTAAGGTGAGCTTTAAATTCACCCATATTTATTTAACCAGCACAAAATTTGCTTTTGTCTTTCCTTCTGTTTTACATTTATGATAGCAGCTCAGTCATCCTATTATATTAACCTAATATAATCTTTCCTTGTGGGTTTGCCTTCCTTTGCTTTTTTCTTCCCACTGTTGTTATTACTCATCCTCTCTTCCCTTGGGCTTTTTTTGGTAAATTTTTCCTGTTCAAAGGACAGTAGTTTTATATTTACAGTAACACTAAACTAAAACCTAAAATAACTAAAATTAGTCAGTGACTGCATAAAAGATTTTCTTTGTCTTATAGTGTACAGAGGTTTTCTACAGTCACTGGTTTCAATAAAAGTATTTAAATATGTATATACTCTATATTGCCAAAAGTCTGCCTTCACACACATATGAACTTGAGTGACATCAGTTGACATCGGGTTGACTCTGTGCAGGCCAGTCAAGTTCTTCCACACCAAACTCACTCATCCATGTCTTTATGGACCTTGCTTTGTGCACTGGTGCTCTGTCATGTTGGAACAGGAAAGGGCCATCCCCAAACTGTACCCATAAAGTTGGGAGGATGAAATTGTCCAAAATATCTTAGTATGCTGAAGCATAAAGAGTTCATTTCACTGGAACTAAGGGACAGAGCTCAACTCCTGAAAAACAACCCACCACCATAATCACTCATCCACCAAACGTTTACACTTGGCACAATGCAGTCAGCCAATTACCATTCTCCTGCCAAACACAGACTTGTAACATTGGGATGCCAGATGGAGAAGTGTGTTTCAGCACCTCAGAGAACATACCTCCACTCTGGAGTCCAGTGGCAGCGTGCTTTACACCACTGCATCCTGCACTTTGCATTGTGCTTGGTGATGTAAATCTTGGATGCAGCTGTTCAGCCATGGAAACCCATTCCATGAAGCTCTCTACACACCATTCCTGAGCTAATCTGAAGGCCACATGAAGTTTGGAGGTCTGTAGTGACTGACTCTGCAGAAAGTTGGTGACCCCTGCACACTATGCATCTCAGGATCTGCTGACACCGCTCTGTCATTTTATACAGTGGTGTGAAAAAGTGTTTGCCCCCTAAACCTAATAACTGGTTGGGCCACCCTTAGCAGCAACAACTGCAACCAAGCGTTTGCGATAACTTGCAATGAGGCTTTTACAGCGTTCTGGAGGAATTTTGGCTCACTCATCTTTGCAGAATTGTCCTAATTCAGTTACATTAGAGG
>JAMQGT020014364.1:0-30325 GCA_024447675.2 Pterophyllum scalare
TTATGTAACTTTACTTCGTTCAGTTACGTATTGCTTTAAAAAATATATTTTTGACAATGTTTTCTATCATATTTTTTAATAAATGTCAGATAAATAAAATACAGATAAATGTCTGTCAAAAACTTGTTTAAAACTAAAAATGGCATTGTTATTTATTAGGAAAATAAAGGGAATTCATGTGTTGCAACCTTTGCAACCTTATACTGTGTATGTGTATGTGTGTATGTATACAAAGTATGAGATTATTTTTTTCCCCCTCACTCATCCTTACATGTTTTCCCTATTGTTTCTGTCTTTCTAATGGCAGCACCTCCAGAAGGGGGTGGCATGGCCACAGTTCACCTATCTCCCTGTGTTTGTTTGTTTGTCTTCTTTGATGGGTGTTCTGTTAACTGTAATTTCCCCATTGTGGGATTAATAAAGTAAAATTAGTAAAGTAAAGTCATTCATTCATTCATTATACCCATATTTTGCATAGTTTTAAGACAACTTAAGAAGTGCACCTATTACATCTATTATATTTTTTCAGTCATACTACTTGTGTAACTTATGAGATAATTAATGAGAGCTACGCTCACCTTTGTGGCCAGTTTGTGGTGGTGTGGCAGCAGTTTGATTATTTGATTACATCAAACTGGGGTAAGACCTCTGCTCCTGTAACTTGTAGAAATTTGGCAGCTTCACATGAAAAACTAGTGCCGGGAGAGGCGTACTTACCCCGGGATGTAATGTGGATCAGGTGTCAGCAGAACTTTGCTAAATTTCGGGGCGTATTTATCCATGTCGGTCTCGTGAACGCAGCGCTCCCTTCCCGACTGCACTGCGGTGTTTACCGGTTGCCACAGAGAATCAAATTCAAACAAACGGATGGTGATCGGTGTCCCAATAGACCTTCTCCTGAAACAGGAAAACTCAGCTTAAATTGCCCGCTGGTCTGATGATTTTATAGTGCTCTATCATAAATGATATGTTTCTGTTCAGCCCCATTAACATGTTATTTTTATTCCACAAAAAAAAAAAAAAAAAAAAACTGTTGTAGTTGAGTAAACAGCATTTTACCTCAGCGGAGACATTTCTGAACCTTCAGATTGTATTATTTTCTTCTTTTAAGTGATATTTTTTATATAAATACACAAACGAAACCCAAAATATTCTGGAAAAACGCTCCAGGCCGACCCCTAGCGACTGTCAGCTTGACATGATGAAGACGGGTGGAATAGGATTTCAGGAACAGAAAGAACTTGAACTACGGATATGTTACCCTGGGAATACAGGAAATATGATTAACTAAAGCTTCTTAGAAGAATAGTTCAAAAGACTTACTAAAAGCTATCAAATTAACAACTTATATAAGTGAATAAATTATAAATACACCAGATTTCACAGATTTCGTTCAATGGAAAACGTCCCCAGGTCTTCTTGTTACATAAAAAAATACAATACAATAAAATATTTAAAATATGATATATTGGCACTTATACCCTGAGCATCTTTACATTACAGGGCACTTTCATCCACACTCACACATATTAACACAGTACTTCTCCCCCCATGCCTTTAATAACTTTTTATCCAGCTCACACTCTGAATGCACTGGGGCAATTTTGGGTTCAGTGTCTGCACCAATTAAATATTTTATTCTAGCAATCCATTTTCTTCCATTTATCCATTTCAGGGTTGTGGTGGGGCTGCAACCTGTCCCAGCTGTTATAGGGTAAGAGGCAGGGTCAGGTCACCTGTCTGTCACAGAGAGGCAGACAACCATTCACACTCACATCCATACCTATGGTATATTTAGACTCACCAATTAACCTAACATGCATGTTAGGTTAATTGGGAGGAGACTAGAGAGAATCCACAAAAGCACAGGGAGAACAGAAAGGCCCCAGCCAGCTGATGGATTTGAACTATGGACCTGTCATCTGTGAGGCAACGACGCTAACCGCCACCCCACAAAGTCTAGGAGGGGTAAATGCAGAAAGCTGGATTGGCTACTGAGTTAGCCTGGCAACTTTTAAAGCACCATACAGAAGCTCAGCAATACTCACAACCTGGCTAACAGTCACCTAATATTCAAGTTTAGTTTCAAAAATTTTGAAATTACAACTGAAACAATAAAAACTTAAAAAGCTGGCAAAAACATAACTAAACTGTTCTATGCAATCACTATGCAATTATGAATGTAGTTGAACTAACAGAAAGCTACTGCAGAATGTAGCTATTACTACTATGTTTATTACATGTAGTACTACTCCACGACACTGGAAATAAGTAAATGTATGCATGGATATTAATAAATAATTGAATAGAGAAATAAAAACAAAAAGAACCAAATACAAACTGTACTTTATTATTCTCTATAAATGTTATATGCATTACTTTTACATTTTGTACAGTACTGAACAAAAGTCTTGAGCCACCCCTTGTTTCTTCGTAGTGTACTTGCAAAATGGGAAATATGTGCAGCAGTTTACTGAAACAAATATAAATGGAAATACGGTGTATGAGACAAAAACAGAGGTTGTCCAATTCTAATGAGCCTGAAAGTCAATATTTGATATGACAACCTTTATTCTTCAACACATACCTGAACACATGGATGCCTTTTTTTGCACTGGCAGTGTGTTGTAATTGTCGTGCTGAAAAATGAAGCCACCGTCCTTCAGATGTTTTCCAGATGGTATTGCAAGGTGGATCAAAATCTGATGGTACTTTTCTTCATTCATAAATCCATCATTCATAATTCCAAGGTCCCTCAACGTCAATGAGAACTGCTTCTTGACCTTCCACTGAGACCTGATGAGGCTTCAGTGAACAGCAGATGTGTCAGGTCTTTGCAGGATTTTTTCCTATTTCTCAAAGACATGACTTTCAGCTACTGTTCATCTGCTATAGACAGCTTTCAGGCCTGCCACTTCTTCCTTTGTCACCAGCTTGTCAACTTTTTCAGGACACACTGCACACCATGTCGAGACATGCCGAGTATTCACTTAATATCTCTTTGGGAATCACCTTGTTGGTTCAAGTGTTTGTTATGTGTAGACACAACACTGGTTCATCCCTTGAGTTAAGTGCTTTTTTTTTTTTTAATTTATGAATGATTCATAGGTCAGTGTTAATTGGTTTACCAAGCAAAACAAACAAAATGAAATGAAAAAACATTCCTCTGAAAATGTTCAGGTACAAGGAATGACAACTTAAAAACCAGTCAGATTGAAACCAGACGGTGATTATTTACTGAGTGGGATGAGGATGGATGGATGGGCATCATCAGGACAACAACAAAAATAGCTGTGAGATCATTATGTAGGGGCTCATCTGTTTTGTGTTTACAGGATTGTTAAGGAGCCTTTGCATTCAATCAGTTTTTAGTTTTGTAAAGTGACGAAGCAGCATTTATCATTTAAGCAGGTCTGCTTTTCACATTCCATGACTCTGTATATCCACCGAGGAACGTCAGTCTGTTTCCATTCTTGCCTCATGGGAGACACACAAATGGCAGCTCTCAGACTTGACCTGTAACATCAGCATTCCTTAGTTTCTACCTCACCTTCTCGGAAGCTCTAATGTACTGCATCTGTAATTACACAAAATCCCCAGGTTGAAGGTGTGTGACCGTGCCATGGCTTGTCCTTGTCATGTTTTGGATATTATGGGCGTGAGGACAAATCCAACATTGCAGCTGCATTATGTCTGAGTCCCCTTCTCTTTCCAGTGGTTCGTGACAGGAAGGAGCAGGTTTCAACATGCAGCCCCAGGATGAGGATGGGCGTGGTAAAGGCACATAGGCGAATCAGAAGGCATGTTGTGAATTCTAGTTCACCTCTGCTAATGACTGCGTGGGTTGTCTCATCTGGTGACTTGTTCATTTTCCTTTTCGGCCCGAGCAGCACAGGTGCACGAGAAGAAAGAAGCATGAATCTATACAGGGGCTTTGGAAACCTCTTGGAGACTTGGTTAACTGAAGAAGACACATGTCCTGACACAGAGTGCCTTCGACATGATGCTAAAGATCCTCCCACACCTTCCTCTGAGATGGAGACGGCCCTGCGCTCAGAATCAGTGGACTCTGGAGTGGAGACAGCCAGCTGTGACACATCTGTTCCTGCTACATTCTCCTCTGTCTCAACAGATAATACAGAAATGGAAAGAGAAGAATTCGCACCAGCGCTAACAACACAGGCTCCTGTGCTCTCCTCTTCTTCATCTCTGCTTCTGTGTCCCAGCAGAGCTGAGAAAGACTCCACCGCCATGAACCCAAAATTAGAGCAAGCACTACAAAGGATCTACTCTAGATACCCAAAGGCGCTGACATCAGATGAAGTGTTCAGCCAGCAGCCTCAAGCATCTGTTCTGATCAAACGGCACACATCTGCATTAGTAAGAGGTCAAAGTTCAGATACACTTGGCCTCAGAAGGACAGTCAGTCCACCTGTTTCCATCCAGCCAGTGTCAGGAATGTGCAGACGAACTTGGTCCATGACTAGTAACAGGCAGAGATCAGAGGTGAGAGGCTGTTTTGTCATGAGCCAAACTTTCAGTGTGTTTTCCAGAGATACCTATCTTTGAAATGATGTTTCTAGTTTCGGTTTATGCTTTTCTGGGGCCAGTTTCGAGATGACACAAGTCAGTCCCAGTTACATGTACAATCTTGCATTAAAGGACTGGTTGATAGAATTTACAAGAGGTTTAACAGACCCTCTACTTTCTTGTGCAGGGTTGCAACACACAAAACTGTTTTCACATTCAGACTAAGGCAGGCATGTCATTATTCAGGCGGGATCTCTTTCGCAATCTCTCACAAGCCAGTCTTCTGGCACATGGGCTCATAAACCAGTCTGCCCAGGTAGCAGGTATGTGAAGAATGGATGAAGGCCATGCGGGGAGAAGTCTGTAGGGTTTTTTTTGTTGCTGTTGTTGTTAGTTTTTTGTTGTTGTTGTTTTAAGAGTACAGCAGAAAAACTTGTTTGTTGTTTTGGAAAATGAGTTTGACTGTAGAAGTGGGAGGACAGTGAGATCATTAATCAAAAACACTGAAAACCAGTTCATGCTAACAGCACATAGAGGCCATAAAACAGTTGGATTGACTGAACCGTTTGCTTGCAATTAAGTCACAATACTTTGTTTTTAGCTGCTGGGTGTGTGTCAAAATGGTTTTTTTCCTCGTATTCTTTTGCCAAAGCTTAAAAGGCTTTGGGTAATGCAACACAACAAAGCTATTTACAGCCTAGAAGTTATGACTACTTGGCTGTAAATAGCTTCCTTATTCCTTGTATACTTTTGTAATTACATGTAATCACACACATATTCATGTGTAAATCAGATGAATGTTGATATTCTGAATGAACCTGTTAAGATTTCCATTGTTAGTTTTTCATCTCAACTCATCTAAACTTAATAAGTTGAGAAAGCAACACGACGTGTCCATTGTGTCCAAGAATACGGTACATGCACTCAGTGTATTTTGGACAACAGGATGTTCAAGTTAAGAATTTTCTCATTTGTTGATGTTTGCAGAGCTTCAATATCAATGAGAGCAGAGAACTGAGTCCTGCGTTCATCTACTTGGAGCAGGTGTGCCAAAAGCTAGAAGATATTGCCAGAGAACAGATGCAAAATCAAGCACTACAAATGGAGGCAGATGTCTTCGGGGAACATCAAAACATCCAGTTAAGTCAGGTAATGTCATTCATTATTCATTTTTAATCCCTCTGCAACACAGTAAAGATCTTGTAACTGGTTCAACAGGTAATAAAACTGGCACGAGCTTGTCAAATTAGTGATGAGGAGACAAGAAATCTTCCTGGAAACTAGATCTATATTTGTTTTCTTTTAGGCTCCTGAGACCTGTCAGAGTGACTCTACAATTGCAGAGAAGGATTGTCATAGCCTTGAAGATACTGTAAATGCAGAGCATGTAGGCAGTGAACCCAAGCAGCGGAAATACAAACATTTTCGGCAGAGATCAGCTTCAGACACAACACTTGCCATGATGCATTTAAGTGAGTTATCACTCATATTCCCCTTATTTTTTTTTTCCTGATTACACTTCTTTTTAATATTTTTTATCCTGTTGTTGGAATAAATGACTATTTTCTATGCTGATGAAATCTTATGTGTCCCCGTGGCAGAAAAAGTGAATGCAGACTGCAGAGGGCAGCATATGAGTATATATGACCTGCAGGAGGAGGATGCAGAAGACCAAAAAAACCAAGTAGAACATTTAAAAAAATATAAAAGATCACTTGTATCTAAGAAATAATTTGTTATTACAGAAAATGAATACTTACATTGTATAATGTGTGATATTTTATTGTGAGTTTTCTAAGATATAGGTTATTTTACTGTCTATTAATCTTCTGTTCCTCTTCAGGAGTCTACACAGGAGGAGACCAAAAAACTTAAAATGAGCTGGAGGAGAAAAATTACGTTCTTGAAAAGAGGGGCGTCTGTTGCTTCAGATACAAAGAGGTAAGCTGTAGTATTTATAGCAGTACCTTCTGAGGGGGGTTAGTGTTAATCTCTTATGATGTGTGATCTTTGGAGAAAATGTGTGTTTTGCTCCAACATGGCAGCCAGCCACACTGATGCAGTGGTCCAGAGCTAATGCATGGTGGATGGGGAGGCTTTGCTGAGGGTTCATTTTCAGACAGTGCATCTGTTCCTCTTGAACATTCGGTCCTGTTTTTTTTCCACAAAATGCAGCGTAAGCGGTGCCTCCACTTTTCCACAGTGGCTCATTTCATCTCTTTCGAATGAATTTTTTATCTGTAAAGCCAACAGATGCAGTCATCTGAGAAAAACTCTGCCCGGCGACGGCTGAGCCAGCTGTTGAGGAGGAGAGACAAAACTGTATAAATGGACCACAGTGTCTGGCTTGATGTTTCGACATGAGAGATTCAAGGAGGATAAGCTTTCCTTCAAAAGTATGAGCACTTTAACTGCTTTCAAAACAACTTCCTCCTTCATCCTTTTATGCACCATTCTGCCGTGTTGTATAACTACCAAGAAAATGCCTGTATAATATGTACAAATAAAGGCATTTCAGTATTGTTTTTGACTAAATGGATAAATTGGTTCTCTCCCATTACGTAAAATTAACATAAGCTTGATTAGAAAAATGTCTAATGTTATTGTGTTGTTGTTGCTGTTTGCAGCTTGCTATGCTGCAAATAAAAGAATAATATAGTTCCTGAGTTTTGTCTTGTTGTAATTCTGCAGCACAAAGGAAACATGCTTCAGTGTGATAAATGAAGCTGTCCTCATGTATAAGAAGAACTATGATTACACATCACATTACAAATAGCAATTTAAATAACGTTGATCTTTTTCCATCTTGTTATTTATAATATCAAATCATCAGCAGTTACACTCACCGGCCACCTCGGTCTTTTTGATGTCAGAGGTTGAAGGAGAATGGCTAGACTGCTTTGAGCTGCTAGAAAGGCAACACTGACATACATAATCCAAGGTGCGCAGAAGAGCATCTCTGAATGCACAACATCTCGAACATTGAAGCAGATGGGCTACAGCAGCAGACCACACCATGCGCCACTCCCGTCAGATGAGAGCAGGAAACTGAGACTACAGTCGACACAGGCCCATCAAAAGTGGACAGCGGAAGACTGGAAAAATGTTGCCTGGTCTGATGAGTCTCGATTTCTGCTGCAACATTCAGATGGTGGCTTAAAAAACACAGCCTACCTGATTATTGTTCCTGACTATGTCCATTCCTTTATGAACAGTGTATCATCCTCTGGTGCCAGTTTCACAAATCTCAAATCATTTCATGGATTGGCCTTCAGACACCAGATCTTGTTCCAATGGAGCACCATGAGATGCTCGTGCATGTGCAGCTGACAAATCTGCAGCAACTATGTGATGCTGTGTCAATATTCCAGCACTTTGTTGAATAAAGGCAGTTCTGAAGGCAAAAGGGGGTCTAAACCAGTATTAGCAAGGTGTACCTGAAATGTCTGGTGAGTGTATATGAAACTCAGAAAAGAAACGCATTTTAGAGGCTAGAACTAACTCATTACTTGTAAGAATTTAACCAGTAAATAAATAAATTGTTCATCATTTGCTCGCTGTTGAACTTCAATCAATCAATGGACTATTTCAGATTTGGAGTAATTGATGCGTTGATTTAAGAGATTTTAATTATTCAAGTTAAAGGCTTTTTGGCCAGGGGGTAAAAACCCCTGAAACATCAAGCCAATTTTGGGATTTTCATCTCAACTTTGTCACAAAATGAAGCATTCATGTTGTTGGATCTTTTCCTTAAAAAGCCTTCATCGGTGATTAAAAATGATTAAAACAAAAACTACTTCTGCAGTCTGTTCACCCAGGCCTATTTTTCTTAAGCATGCGGGTATTTTAAACAAAATTCCCTGACAATAAAACTCTCCAGAGACACTTCTCATTGGGGTGTTTATCAGAAGTTTCAGTGAACTAAAACATAGTGGACAGCGGGGGGAAAGCAAATCCAAGTTAATGTTCATCCGGTATCAGGATTGATTTTGTTTAATTTAGAGACATTTGCAAATAATCCTATGTAGGAGCAGGTTGATGTTTCTAGGAAGAATGATCTCTGTCCAACTGCCGCACACTGTGATATCCCTGTGTCTAAGTCTTTGTTTAAAAATGAGTTGAAGTCTGTCATTCTTAATGGTGTGGTGGACAAGGGGGGTGTTCCCTGTAGAACGAGCAGGGGGAGGAAGCCACAGCTGATGTTTTTATTTCCAACTTCAGTTAATTATGTATCAAGTATTGCAGAATTGCTGTTTTGTGGTACCTTTATCATGGCGTATGTATTGTGAGAGTATTGTGAGTAGTCTGATTCCCACCTATACTCTCCCCAACAAGTGCAGGCCACACAGAGGTGCTTTTTCTCATTTAGATAATCTTTATTCACCTAGGGTGGGGGAGACGGACCTCCCCAGGCATTCCCATGTAAAGAGATGTCAAAGACAAACACGTCCAACCAAACGAGAGAGGGTGAACAGGATTCCAGTCCATACATAAAATACATTTATTTACTATTTATTGAACCACCGGCATCCATTTGTCCCACACAGCATCCATCTGTGCTATTAAATATATAGAGATAACATCTATGGAGGGATTTATTTACTGTATGTGTGAGTGAAGAGGAATTGGCAGAACGAGCAGAGCTTATAGACGAGGAGTGGTGGTGGTGATGGTGGTGGGGCGGTGTCGAGTCATGCCTGCAGTGCCTCTCCTTGTCTACATGATGCCACAGGAAGACAAGGGGTTGGCAATCTGGCAGGTGCAGGCTGACTGGCAGTATTGACGCACAGTCTGGTAGCAGCTCCGGTCGGCGTCCCCGCCCCACTGCACGGGCCCGTTGGGGTCAGAGGGCAAGCGGCTCAGGATGCTGGTGTTGATGGCCAGAGCAGCCAGGCCATAGTCAGTGAAGAGCACTGTCTCACGCCGACACGTGGGGCAGGAGATGAACTTGTACTTGGGACAGGACTCGTAGAGGATCTGCAGGCATTCCTCACACACTGAGTGCAGGCAGGAGAGGATACGCGGCCGCTTCCCGGCAAAGTTATAGGTGTGGCCACAGGTGGGGCAATCCAGGGGCTCACATGGCATTACAGGTCCCGAGGAGGAGGAGGAAGAAGAGGAGGAGGTGGAAGAGGAACGCAGCACGTATTGATTGACTATGACGTCGTCCATCTTGTAGTGGAACTGGTGGTAGCAGATTTCATTGGCACTGGTTTTGCGCTGCGCCAGGAAGCTCTGATCCCTGCGCATCACGGGGGCTGGGGGGATACCATCGGCCTGGGAGACCCTGCTATGTCCAGTGTTAGGTCGCTGCAGGCCTGGTTGACAATAATTTCGCCCTCACCTCCACCGTCCCACGCCACTCTAGGGGGTGGGGCATAGCGAGGCTGGGTGACGGGCACAGGGCACTCTCTGGGAAACTTCTCAGACTGGATGATCTTGACGGTGTCCATCGGGATGGTGACGGGCTGACGCCTGAGGCAGGACATTCGCACGATTTTGGTGGTGGAAAAAAGAGAGGGGCTGTAGCTTTAACTAACACTGGACAACCCAGCCTGGTTCTGTGCAAGGGCAAAAAGATTAGAGTCCTTCTTTGAAGTCAGCCATTAGAGGGGACGTGGGGACGGATGGCTGCCTCCATGTTTCCCTCAGAGATTGCCCCTTCCTCTTGGTGGGCACTACAGTCAGCCTGAGTCTTTATGAGGTGGAGACAGATAGGAGAGCTTTGCCAGAGCACCACAATCTGCAGCTCTTATTCTGTCACAGCTAATATGTACAAATGACTTAACAGTCCAGCTTACAGTATCTGACCAGTGTTGACTACTTGAAGGTAGTTTTTTGTTTTAACTCACTTATGCTGATGTTTATGTGCTGTCTCTGATGGCTATTCACACACAAGAACTGTTCAGCACACAGATAACACCAATAAATAATCTCATATGCACAGAGATTCTCACACATACAGTACAGGTTAGCAGAGGGTTGGTTACAGGCAGTTCAGAAAGGTCCACGAGGTATTGTCTGAAACTATATCCTCCGCCCTGCTAAGGCTCTAAATATGTTTCTTGCTCAACCCCGCTGCTTAACTTCCTGTTTTTGGCTGCGGATGTGTTACACATCGACTTGAGTGCGTGAGAAAGAAAGAATAAGTTCTTGGTCCGGTGGTCAGGTGACCTTGTGTGACCCTTGCAGTGGCTCAATGATAAGAAGTGGGGAGGAGGCCTTTTTTGGAAGGTGTCATAATATGCTCCAAAAAGCTGTTGCTGTGACTCCTTAAATCTCCAAGGCTCCTGAATTCCTCAGAGGTGGGAGTGAAGGGTGGTTTATTTGGACTTTCAGATAGTTTTCTCAACTAAGCAGAAAGCGTGATAACAGTTTGGTGCCTCAGTCCCATAATAGGATTCCTTTGGTCCATCTATCTGTGAAGAGTAAAGAAAAAAGAGAAACAAAATGGTTTTAGTATTGCTTCTGGAAAAAAATCCTAGAAACAAAAAAATGTGCACATGATTGACTCTATTTGTGTGGATGCCGTGACAATTCACTTAGGGGAAAAAAACTGGTTCCCTTTCCTTTTACATCTTGGCATTTGGTTCAGGTGAGTTGCTACAAAGATAAATATCATGTTGTCGGACAGTCTGGGGCACAGTACAGGGAGCATGCCTTCCTGTGAATAAATATGCCTTTCATTTATACTTTTCAGCCTGTATCATTCAGTGTAGTAGACAGTAGGAGTGTTCTGTGAACATACACCTACATGCAAAAGTACATATGCTTCAAGCAAAGCTTTAGCTGTGGATCGAAGAACTACTGAGTCATGAAGTGTACCACCACAGTGCAGACTGTCTTGACCAGCCATCTTTCATTAAGATAAATTTCATCAAATGGAATTTTTGCTTTCACACATGTTTTAAAGATAAACTGAACACGTGTGCCACCCCAAACAAAGCAATGACACCTAAAGCCCTCTTACAGCCTTTAAAAAGCCAAACCATATAACTTAAAGTTAATCGAAAGTGAACTGTGCTGTGAACTGGCTACATAAAAGCAGGAAATGCAACTGACATGTATTTAAAACCACAGCTTGCCACACCGGGCTGTTAGAGCAGGTGACTGTGAAACAGTTGCAGGCCTACTCTTGTCACTCCTTCTGCTTCCTGTCAGCACTCAGCCATCATCTGAGCTGCGTCGGTTTGACTCCAACACGCGTGGGAACGAGTTACAATCAGAATGGAGAGCTTGTGTCATACTGTGTGTGGGTTTTGTGAGAAAGAAAAAGTACAGAGATGAAAATTTTTTAGCCTGACCAAAACAAAAGCTGCCGAATAGCAGAAGAGGGAGGATGACACATCTTTTCATTCTCTGCACGGCTGTCAACAGTGATGATTCATTAGAGGAAAAAAAAAACTGAGCAGAGGAGGTGACCTACATGGCGAGGAAGAGCGAATGAGAGGAAAAAAAAGAGAGAAAAGGGAGCATAGCACAGGTCCTGGTTTCTATTTCTGGGTTGTTTATCTAGTCACTTCTCAGTGGTTTCCTGTCCCCAACCCCTGCTGCAGATTCACTCTGAATGAGGAAGATGTACGCAGCCGACGGAAGTGCTTTAGCCCATCACTCTGCAGCGAGCCTTTTTAGGCTTTGTTTCTCCCATTTATCCACTTTCTATTAATCTCTTGACACACACACACACACACACACACACACACACACACACACACACACACACACACACACACACACACACACACAGGTGTGAGCGAACATCACTCACAATCACACCAAATGTGTCCATCCAGCACTGCAATGCTGCAACACTCCTACCAAAATAGTCCTTCTCATCCTCTTGCGCATACAGTAGACATTCATACACATTTCATAAGGCTCGGCGATAGCAGTTAAGGCAAAGTGCTATCTTATTTTCATTTAAATACCTTGATTTGTTCAAAAAAATATAGTTACTGGGGAATATATGATACAGCTTATAGGCTTTATGTCATGTCAGTGTTGAGGATATGATTCACAGATGTCACAATTAGTTTAATAACTGACATGAAACTCTTCTCAAGAGTCAAAAACTAAATCTTTCTCCAACTTCTTTTCTCGGGGTTTCAAAAATAAGGTTACGTTCACAATGCAGCCTGAAGTGACCCGAATCTGATGTTTTTGCCTTTATGCAACCTGTATCTGATCTTTTCATGACAGTCTGAACAGCACAGATCCAGTTGTTACAAATGTGAACCAGGCCACTTGGATATGTGATCCTAAATCTGATACATATCTGATCTTATCAAATGTGACCTGTGTCTGTAAGGCACTATTCTGCATCCTGATCCATGTTTACTTCCACAAACACTGAGCACGCTCGCTACGTGTGACATTATTGTGTCCATACTGCTCATGCGGGACACTTTTAGGTGGTTTGCAGTTCACACAGGAGATCACATACAAGTCGCATATATTTGGAAATGTGAACGACCATGCAGAAAAAAATTGGATTTCACAAAAAATCGGGATTGAGCATCAAGGCCTGCAGTGTGAACGTAGCCTTAGAAAACTATATGGTCATACAGTTGTAAACACTGCTAGATATCAAACTGGGATTTGGTATATTTAAAGTAAGGCACAAAGGCTAGTCAACTGATTCGGGTTCTATACGTATTCCTATTATGCTTAGACCTATCATGCTAATTTCCAGCTTCATGCTTTAATTCTTGGATTCTACAAGAGTAGCTTTACATGATTCACAGCTTAAAATAATCCTTCTATATATTATCCTGAGTGTTGGTGCAACCCTTTCACTGATCCTCTGTCTATCTCTGTGCTCTTACCCCCCCCCACAGTCAAAGCAGATGGACCTCCATGTGCCAGCTTCAGCAGGAGATCTCATCCTGTTAATAAGGAGTTCTTCTTCCCCACTCTCACCACATGCTTGCACATGGAGAATTATTTGATCAGTGGGGCTCTCTCTCTAATATTGTAAGGTCTTCATCTTATAATATAAAGCACCTTGACATGGGTTTTGCTGTGTACAGGCACTGTATACATATTTATATTTAAACTGAAAAAATGCACTAAAAGCTAAAGAAGCCATTTTAGCTCATCTTTAATGCTATCTTCCCTTTAGGCCAACTTTCTTTTGACTGGCTGCCCCTCTGAGACATAAGGTTTGAACAGCAGGTGGGTGGAACTGCTGCCCTAACAGCTAAAGCGGCGTGCTTAAAATGGCCATATTTAGAATATGCTCTTTCTGTGACATCATACAAAGTCAATAGTAGAAAAACAATCTGAAACAAAGGTTTAAAGCAGTCTGAACCCCGAGCTTTTGGTTCATGGGGATTATTTGTATTTATAATTTAAAACTTCAGCTATGTTTGATATGAATAGACGATGATGTAGTATACTGCACATACTGTATGACTGAAAATAAGGAAGATTTTGTTCATTTTAAACTGTATCAAGGTTTTTCTTTGCTTTAATTCTTATATACATTTTTACCAAATGCTATTTAAAACACAAAACCTAGGAAATCTTGATAGTCCTGAGTGGTGAAAAAAACTGAGGTACTCAGGTATCCTCAAGGAGTAATTTTTTTCTTCAGGAATATTGGAAAAACTGATCAACAAGTATTAACTCTATGAATAAAGACTTAGTAGCACTGCACTTATCAGGTCAGCTGTCAGAGGTACAGCGCGCTTCCCTTCTTCTCTGTATACTGAATGACGATGTGAATTTTTACTAGATCAAAAAAATATAAAAATATGTATTAAGCAGGTCTTTTAGTTACCAATAATGCTGCACAAATAATCTATGAGAATCTAAAGATCATATATATACATATTATTAAAACAAAATATTATTTCCTAACATTCAATTTCTGTCTGAAATATCCATTTGTGATCACATGTTTAATAATCAAAGAGATCTTTCATGTCTAGACACAGCTTGTAAAAATAACTCTGTCTGACAATGGCAAGGGTCAATTTGATAAAGGATCGAGACTGCATGAGGATCCTTTGAGCCTGGGGGAGATGAAGTAGCTAAAATTACCCTCTAATTTGGTGACAGTGTTATGAAAAGGGCTGATAACTGATGCAAACTGCCTGCTGATGGGCCAGCCTTGGCGCGGCCTCCTCCTAATCGACGGAGCCCTCTCCGGTTATGTAAGGAGCTCATCTTCTACCAGGATACCATATTAACACAATGTAAACTGCTGCAGCCCTCCACAGCCTTGACACTGTTTGTGTGTGTGTGTCTGTGTGTATAGCTGGATCTTCCTGCACAGGAATTATTACACTAATAAAATCATGGCAGGCATTTGACCTCATCATCACAAGCACGAGGAGGAAGAGGAGAGCTGACCACAGAGATGTTAGAGGAGGCTGCCTCAGCAGCACATTCCTCATACCATTAAAACACACACAGAGCTGCATTCACATTTCAGAGTCACACACACACACACACACACACACACACACACACACACACACATATCTGAGAACATTCTCACCAGCAGACTCCCCATCACGTACAGGGCACCACCCTTTACATTCCTGGACACACAGACAGACGGACCAGATAACCGGCTAATATCTGATGCTAAAATTGGGATTTTTAAATGTGTCTTATATTTAATGGTAGATTTAATCACACACATTTACTAAGCGCTCTGCCCTGGTCCTCCTGATCACAGTGAATAGATTCCACCTGTGCACATCAGAGTGCAGGAGAAGGGCACCACATTCTGAATGAGTCATAGAGACAGTGTGCAAGTCTCCATGTCTGTCTGTCTCATTTTCTCAGTGAAAATATGTCAGTCTCTGTTTGTCTCTCATCTACCAATCTGGATGGATAGAGCAGAAGGATGGGCCTTTGTGCCCCGATTTGTGCCTCATACCAGCAGCATGTCAGGTATGCCAACTATGTTGAGACTTGCATCCACATTCGTACCTCGGCTGGTAAAACACTGTCAACACACGTCCGGTCGAACCCGTGTTAAATATTATGTTGTATTTTGATTGCATAACATGTAGTGACCTTAGCGGACTCTGAGGACAAATCCCCAGATTTGCTGTATGTTTGCTGGCTGCAGCTTTTCTCTGCTGATTCAAAAGGATGAGTTACTTCTGTGGTGTATTTTCCAACTGGAAACAAATCATGTTTGCAACTATATAAAGGCACACGGCAAATGCAACTCTGCTCTTCCCCTTTTAACATTCCTGTTTTTCTTATTATTTTAAGGCCATATATATGATATATAAAAGCTTCATTTCCTGATTTTGGCCACTTAAAATCTTTTTTTTAATAATCCAGTATGCTGCTGTCAACCTTATACATTTTAAACAGCATTTAAATACATCTCTATATTATTACCAGCATCTGTCATATTTACAGCTGTATGATTGCAGTCTGATGTTTGTGTTTTTGCATGAGCACAGAGTGCTTAGTGCATGAGCAGCGAGGTGATGTTTTTAATAATTCAGCCCGCTGTCATTCATGGCAGACATCGGCCATTTTCCCTCGCAATTCATTACAGCCAAGCGCTCTTTGTTCTCATCTGTGTAGCTCCCACAGTAACATGGCAGAGCTGCACACAGGCAGTAAAATAAAAGCAACAACCTGCATGTCTCTCTGCCTCACACGGACCTCATAGAAGATTTATGAGGGGAAAAAATTGGCGAGCTCCTCAACAACGGTGGCTCGATTGATCGAGGCAATTGATTTTGTTTCCCTCTTTAAAGAGGCTGTCTCAGCACATGTTTAAGGCTGATGGCACTGATGATGCTCAGGAGGGACTCATGAGCAGCTGAAGTGAGGTGGCCAAAATGCTCGGACTGTGTGAGATGGACTGGCTTTAGTGTGCTGGTTCGCATGTGGGAGGGGTGCGTTTGGGAGCAGCAGTTATGCAATCGCAGCATGGTGTACCGAGCACTCACACTGCAGCGCCAATGTATGGAGATGCTGACAGCTACAGAACAGCCCGTTCCTGCCCCGTCCCTGTTACCACCACCCTCCCTCCTCCTGCCCTCACTGCCTGTCCATGCAGAGGTCTGTCAAATGTCAAAACCACGGGAGATAGGCAAACCTCAAGATAGCATCAACACCCAAATTCACACATGAGCAGGCTCTATTCAGAGTTTCCAGTCACTGTTTATGGTCTATGCAGATAAGTATGCGAGCAGGTGTACCACTATGCAGGTACACATGTGTCTCCATTCATCCATCCATGTCAGTGGTGTGCACGCGCGCGTGTGTGTGTGTGTGTGTGTGTCGGCAAAATGGATGGCCATGATGCAACAGCCATGTAAATCCAAGCTTAACATAACAAAGCAAAACGCAAAGGCCACTGCTAACTGTTTCATGCAAGCAGAAAGATAAAAACAGAAGAACACTAGACGTACATGAGCCACACCTCACAGACCTGAAATTTACACATCACACAGATACAGAATCTGAAGAACAACACAGAGAAAAACCTCAGTTATCTTCACCGTGAAGCACACACCAAGCCTCACCTGTCTGTCTACGCACTTGTCTTGTTTCAGTCCTTTCTCACCTCCTCGTTCCTGTTTTTTTTTTTTTTTTTGCTGAGATGTCTTTGCTGTCACTGCTATCCTGTGAAGATAAACCAAGCCGTGCGGTCTCTTTGTCCGAGGGAGGATGCTCTCTCCTCTCTGTCTTCTTCTAGAAGCATCAGCAACTAGCAGCAGTGAAGGGAGGAAACGATGGAGCAGTAAGATGGAGGAAGCTGTTGCCAGGTGGATACATCATGTCTCAGGGCTGCTTTCATTGACCTCTGCATCCCTTGTCTCCTTTCTCTGGGATCTTCGTCCTTCACTCCCTCAACCCTGTTCCTTCTCCTCTGACCTGTGGCTGGACGTCTCCCTCTGGTATCCCTTTCTCCATCCCTTTTTGCCTCTTGCTCTCTCAAATTATACAGCTCATTCTGTGTAGTTATCTGATCATCTGTGCTGCGTCTCTTGTATGTCCCCTTCCTTTTCTTTCTTTCTTTTCAGGTAAACCTCACTTCTCCTCCCTTCCGTCTCCCCTGCTGTTCTCTCTCCTCTTGGCTTCGCTGCCGTTCATTGCTGCTCTTTCTCCTCCTCCGTCTGCTCCCGTCAGTGCACCTCACAGTCACACATGCGCAGTGTTTTCACACATACACACCTCTCTCTGTGCTTCTGGCTCCCTCCTTATGCATGTGGCTTATTTTGCCTGCCCACCCCCCTCTTCTTTCTCTCTCTCTCACTCTCACTCTCACTCTCTCTCTCTCTCTCTTTCAGACACACTCACACACGCATACACACTGGCCTCTCTTTTCCTCTCATTCACTCTCTCGCTGCAGCACACACTGCAGTGCCTCTGCAGCCAGCATCACGTTTTTTCGTTGCCAGAGAGAAAAATTCAGCCAATGAGGAGCAGAGCCACCCTCCCACCCCCTCTCCCATACCCCCATCTAAACACACACATGCATATTTACACACAGACACACAGTCTTTCGAGATATGAAAGCACCAGCAGCAATGGATCATACTTTACATGCACAGACTCACATCAATGGTTAAGTCCATGAGCCAGGCACAGGAAGCTGGTCTAAACAGATCTGTAATCTACAGAGTGCCACAGATATGAGATGAGAAAACAGAAGATAAATTCACTCACTGATTTACTGTGTACCTGTCTAGAAGCTTTGGAAAAACACATCAGTCACTACATATCAGTTTGCATGCTCAATGAGCACAAACTGTGAAGAGTGTAGCAGAGAAATGTCATTTGCATTCCTTCCTCCTTAACCTGAAACTAAACCTGAGCCTGCAGGATTTCTGTAAATTCCCTCAAAAACTTAAATGAAACTGCATAAGCTCTGAGTGCACACAAGCCGGGATGTTGCATAATAAGTTTCTATCTGTTCAAGCCTTCATGCTGACCAATAAATAATCCTCAGATCAAAGTAGGAAAAGACAGGATGTGAATTTTTCCATTAATGCTACATAGATATACTTACATAATGTGGGAATCAAATGCATAATGTATGCGAAGTACAAAGACAATTCTGCATACCCTTTAGCTCCTTCTTAGGAGTTTTAGCAGCATTTACTTCATGTTAGGGTAACATTTTTAAATCATGCAAAATGTCTCACATTCATGACACCTGGTGCACAGGATTGCAGCAACACTTTAAGTACCCATATTTAGCATTTACAAAAAAAGGCAATAACAGTCTAATATTGCTGCAAGCAGATTTCCATGTTCATTGATAAATGTATCTGTGACTCCCTCTGTAGGCTACACATCCATGTAGCAACAGCATAAAATATGTCTTCAAGGTGTTATAGGCTAACTGCTGACTAAAATTAATCAATACTGCTGCGTAAAACAGACCTTAGTATAAACATAAACAATTAAAATTCATTTTAAATAGTGACTCACTTGAGAATATTTTCAGCAATCTTATCATCATTTTCATGGTGTGTTGTTTCCTTGAGCTCAGCAGGCTGTAGTACCAGGCCCCAGAGGAGGAGGAAGCAGCTATCCTCCAAATAGGATGATCCCAAAGTAAAGGTAGTGAACTCCACATATGATAGTGGGACAGTTACTGGGCTGAACAGAGCTACCTGTCCCTGGTCAAACCGATACACAGTCCAATTATGAGGATTAATATCTGCAACTGAACGTAAGATGACTGATGAAATGCCTGATTTCCCATATGCTCGACTCCTGATTGTCTAGGAATAGTTGGTGGACAAAGGAACAAACACAAGATTTATTTCTTTATTTTTAATGTCAGCTTATCTGCTTCATCAGCTGACAAAAACATGAGTAAGGGAAACTCTTAAATGACAAAATAGCCAAAAGCTGTTAAGAGGTTGCATTTGGGCAAACAAATTTAATTCTTCTTTAAAGCCTATTTGTGTATAAATCAGAAAATCTTTATTATAAATGACACTATTGTGTTTAGTGAACTGCAGTCAGCTATTATATAAAATTGTGGACTTGTTATGGACAAGTAATTAGCAAATGAGCATAACCTGTTCAATGTGACCTCTAACTATTGATTGAGCCTATAAAGTTATAAGGAAAGTGTTCTCAGAGGTCACAAAGAAAGGAGCGAGGCCTTGTTCTTAAAAAGTTCAGTACAATCAAAAGTCGTTTTGCAACCACCAGTCGACCTCTGTTGGCCATTAACAGAAATGCAGGTTTAGGGCACTTCAGTGTTTACATTTCACAAGCTACATCCAGCTTTGCTAACATCTTTTTATCCAGCATCCTGTTGCCTGTGCAGGCTTGCACCATAGGCTGTTTAAAACAGGGACATAGCCAAGATGACATCACCCAGTGCTTTTAACCTCAACGTTAGTGTTTTGGTTACCTCCGTGCATTTTGTATTATTTGCCATTTAATTCTATTAAAAGTGCTCCAGAAGCCAACAAGAGGTGAGGTTAATTGACTTCAGTCAGCAGAGGTGATCTATGGGGACTTACTGGCTCTTGGAACCAGCCTCAGGGGGCCACTAGAGGAACTACAGTTTTTAGTTGGCTTCATTTTTCAGCTATGGAAGTTTTTGCTTGTCTTGCACGTTGGTAGGCACATCATACGCACTGGCCGAAACAGTTGTGATGTACTGCATGTAAGGCATGCCAAGTACCCAGATATGAAAAGGATGTTACCTGTCAGTGGGCCAGCAGCAGCCTGCATTTCATCTTGAATATTGCTAGAAATCAATATGAATCAGTTTATGCCTGATCAGTTCTGAGTCAAAAATCAGCAAAAAAAATTATAACGTTAATGTGGGTTCTGTTTTTCCCACATTCATTGATGATGATTTCACATAACTAAGCAGTGTATTATAGGTATTAATTATTATAGATTATTTATTTGTTATTTTCTAGTTGAATACAATGTTTGTTATTGTCAGTGCAAGGAGTGAGGAGGCTGGAGAGAGAGAGAGAGAGAGAGAGAGAGAGGACAGAGAGATTGTGCATGCTTTTCATAGCTGAAGGGTTTAGGATTAGGGTTAGGCTGGATGCACCAGACCTGTCAAGCCACACCTGGTGTGTAAGTTGGAGACACCATCTATTTGACACTGAAGGATGAAACCGTGGTGGCATAAACATCATCCTCTGGAAGTCTTTTAAATCAAAATCTATTGAATAGGCCAGATGACATTCAGAGAATCCAGAATTAAATGTTTAAAAATTTAATAAAAAGACTAAATAAAAAATCAGGGAAGGCCCATTTAAAATTATGTAGACAACACAATAACAATACACATTCTTACTAAAGAAAAAAGAAACCTTTTCATTAAATGATTATAAATTAAAAGAACAATAATAGCAAATTATTGTTTTAAATTCAGCTTTGTACAACAAAGGTCATAAAGTTATTCAGCTAATGATGATAATTGATTTTAGATTAATTGTTTTGTGGTTGTGTGGCAGATTTATGGCCAATAAAGGCAGTCAATCGAGGTTTTTGGCATCCAGTACACTCATCACACCCAGATGTAAATAGTCCTGCCATAGAAATGCATAAGAAAGCACTTTTACCAAGGTCAGTTTACAATAAAACAAGTGCAGGGTGCAAATACAGTCAGTGCCACACCAATTACAGAATCAATCTGAGGGTTTAATAGCAGATATGCCATATTAAACTAAACTCACAGTACAAACCTTCCTGAGCAGAATCCTTTGTGACGTGATCTCCTCTGGTGTAGTGAGGCTCCTGTGCCTCTAGGAAGCGACTGTGCCTCAGCCTCCTTTGTCCTGCTCTGTGTCAGGGTCTTGTGTTATAACTCTGATTGTGACTTTCACAAAGGGCTCATATGTGTTGTCTTTACTCAGTGATACTCATAGATATATTTTCCTGTTATAAATCTGTAAAGTTTCAATAACCATGCAGCACGTTGTAGCTTTGTGAAGCTTATTAGTGTGCCCCAGTATGAGTTAGATACTGATTTATAGCGAGTCATAACCAGCGCTTTTTATGACATAAAAGTAGCACTGTGACAGTCCTTTAGGCTCTTATCTCAGCAAAGTCACTGCATCATTATACAATTAGTCTTGTGCTGCACATTCTGTGCTCAAGGACTCACAGCGTTATTAAGTATTTGTTATCACAAGCCTTCGTTCCTGTTTTAAATGGGCATTCTGCTAACATGCTTGTGCTTCCTTCTCAAATTTTGGAAGATAATTTATTTTATTTCATCTTTTTCTTCCTTTCATTAAACAGTGGCACAACATCATACAAGGCTGCATGTCACAATCAACTCAGTCTTTTTTGTTTGTAGCTTTCAAGTCATGTCAAACATGTCTGGTTTCTTTGTTGCTCGTTGCAGTCAGTAAAGGTGGCTGACAGACAGTGTTTGCATACTAGCAATAAAATGAAAAAAAAAACGGTGGGGGTGAGATGAGCCTATATTTTGACTTGGATTGTTTTGGGGGGGTTTTGTTTTGTTTTTTAAGGCTTAGTTAGATGTGTGACCCGCACAGCTATAAAGAAATCTGCACATGGTGAAGAATGAGAAAAGCTATAAAACTTCAGGGAAAAACACTTGAAGGTCCTCGCAATCATAAATGATTCAACAGTCTTTCATATGCTGGTGATCTGCAATCAGTGTACATTAACCACAGAGTTAGTGATAAGATAGGGATAATGGGAATGACTCACCGGCCTTCTGGTGAAATTAAAAGTAACACTGTGTATTTGTTTGTAATTTAACATTTATTTACCAAGCAGTAAACATGAAATTTATCCTCTAGAAGAGCAGAAATGTATAGCTGAAAAACAATAATCAGAAAACAAATATTTAACATTTTTAACAGCAGTAAAACACTAGAGGGCAGTCGAGACTGTTGGACATTACTACTGAGTGATTCTCAACCCTTCTTCCCTGAGATGCTTTTATTCATTAACACCTAAAACAACATAGAGGAAGGTGTGTGGATTCAAGAAGTGACAGCACTGAAGGACTTTGAGCACACATAATGAGGAAACACAGCTTAAGCGCAGTGAGGTAGCACACACTGTAATTTGAGGAATTTTGAAGCATCTCCTGTGCTTTCCTGGTTTTGTGTTACGCTTAGTTTGCTGGCATTTAGCATGTTATTTTGTCTCCCTTCTTTACTGACACAAGGCAGCATCCCGAACTTAAAACGCACACGTTGCATTCCCTTTTACGTCACTCTTATGAAAACTGCAAAGTACAAAAGACATGTGACACTTTTATAATTCTTTTAGTTGGAAATTAGCTTTGAACTTACAGATCAATCATTAATTAAAGAGATTACAAGCATGTGCTGCAGATCATTTTATCACGTTGTGATTGTTGCGAATGAATCATACATTTCCACGAACAGTATGAGGGTGTTCTTTACAGGTGAAAACAAACCTGCAGCTCCAGTCATGAGAAGTTTCAATTAAGACATGGAAGAAACCTCATAATAACACAATAGGTAGCATGCAAATATATCCACATATATATATATATATATAAATAAATACATATATATATATATCTATATACATAGTATTTTTTAAACATGTTTTAAGTGCAATAAGTGTTCGTATATTACAGTGTGATCTACTGGTTTACCTAAGCTTTCAAATATCAGGAAGAGTTAGTGAAAAGCTCAGTGCTTTACAAAAATACATTTTACATCATAGGAAAAACATTATAGAGTGGTTTCCAAGTGCATTATCTTACTTTAGTGGGTTACTGGGTGGCTTGTTATGTTTGTATAAATTAGAGTGTCAGAGAGCCGTTTGAATCAGCTGTCTTAGCCAAAATAGCCATGAAAGAACATAGCCACACACAGGAGGATGACGGCGTTGGCATTGACTACATTCCTCCATAGAGGAACCTCTGAGGTGTCTGTGAGCTGCTTCTTCAGCTCTTCCTCCTCTTCTTTAGTCAGCTTGGGGGCTTTCTTTGTATCCAGTCCGCAGAAGCACATCAACGCCTTCTTACAGAAGCCAGGCTCCTCTTCGTCTTTTGGAGAAGAAGAAAAGACAAGAAAACAAAACAAAGTTTGTTTATATCTGTTTACATGTGTGACTCCACATTTATGCTGTATGTATGCTGTGTACATCAGCTCATTACCATCTGAGTCCACACTGTTGGTATCTTGGTTATCAACCCAATCATCCATTTCAAGGTCGACCCTCTCCTCCGTGCGGTTCCTCAGGCTCCAGCACAGTCGATACAACTAGTCAAAAAACACAACGCATGGTCAGAAATAGATTATTTGTGATTTTATTTTTGGGATGCCTCTGTATAGTTCACTAAATGTTGGTTTATGCAAAGACTCAACCAGCTGGCTAGATAGGTGTAGGGACCGGTGACGACTCACTTGTGCATTCACATCGGGAAATTATTATTTAGACTGCATTATGTTTTTATGCTGTAAAGTCGAAATATAGAAACATCATAGATGCTACATGGAGCGTGTGTTGAATTTGTCTGCATTATTACAGTATGCTGATTGCTGGTTTCGGTATAGATAAATAAATATTACTATACCTGACTTGCTATCAAAATTTTTTTCTAATAAATAGCCTTAAATAAATAGCAACTTAGGTTTACAACCTAATACCATATCACAAGAAATGTGCCAAAATTTGCACACATTTTCTTATCATCAACCATCATTTTTTTCTGCCTTCATGGTGTCAACAACAATATTTTCTCCATTCTAGTTTGTTGTGGCAACTTCAGGAGGTAGTGTTCTTTCTCAGCATGAAGCCACACTGCTGCTCACTGATCATCACCTCTTTTCTTAACCTAGCTTAAACAGCTCTTTCCCATATCTTCATGGTATGGCTCATAGACTTTATCCCTCTGTAGTTATTACAGCTCTGCACATCACGATTGAAAATCAGTACCAGTACACCTTTTCTCCATTCTTCAGGAGAACTTGTGTACTGGTACTCCAAGATTGTATTAAACAATCTGGTCAAAAAGCCCACTGCCCTCTCTCCTGGATATCTCCATACCTCCACAGGTATGTCATCTGAGCTAACGGCCTTTCCACTCTTCATCCCTCTTCATAGCTGCCCTCACTTCTTCCTTAGTAATCCTCAGACCATACAAGACAAAGTGCTAGAAGACACTTGAGCTTACAGGATGAAAGTGTGTTGCAAAGCAATTGCTTTATTCCAAACTCATCGCTCTATAAATTAATTTGAATTGAATAAAATAGATATACAACCATTCTGCTTCCACTTATCCTGTTCAGGGTCGTGGGAGGCTGGAGCCCATCCCAACTGTCATAGGGTGAGACGGCGGGGTACGCCCTGGCCCAGGTCGCCAGGCCATCGCAGGGCTAGCCCGAAGACAAGGCAACGGCCATCCACACTACGCACCTATGGGCAATGTCCGGATGCACGGCTCAGCCTCAGCCCCACTGGCTGCGTGCTACTCTGGACAGGAAGCCGGAGTTCCTGCTGGAGAAAATCCCGCCACCAAACATGGGGCGACTCATGTAAACTCCACACAGAAAGGCCCGGGCCAAGGTCGGACCACGGCGCCGGGATGCCCTTGAATAGACACGAGTCACAGGAAATCCAAAGTGCCATAAACATTTTGAGTGAGTAACCCAGTGACATGAAAGTTTTTAAGCTCAAGGATTGCCTGCCATGTGTTGACATCAGATGTGGGTTATCCTTTGTAACATGTAAGTGCCCAGCATTAGCCACTTAGCTTGGCCTCTTGATGTAATGCAAGGTAGACGGAGTGCTTGGTGGTTGCTGCAGCACATTTAGAATGCTTACTGGTTTTGTTGGTGTTGTTAGTCATGATGACTTGTGTGTGCACCAGGGTGGCCAGCTAGGTGATCAAAATGAAAAATTGATCAACAAATATTGAAAAGAAAAATCACAATTATTTGGGTGTAAATGCTCTGCTTTATCAGGGCAGAAAAAAGTAAGCTTTTAAATAATGGAAAAATGTCTGCAAATTCTGAAATTTCTGCAGTGAAACAAACAAAAAACTTTTTTTAGCTTTCTGGGAAAACAATCAAAACCATATCTTAAAATCCTACATGAACTAAACTGAACTAAACTAACAGAGTGCAATCAAGTGCACTGTATCTACTTCTTATAGCAAATATGAAATAACATTGCCTTACATGTTTGTCATCAATGGGTTTGGTCATGATAGACACAGTCAGAATGATGATGCAGGAGACGACAAAGAGGATGATCCCAAAGTAAAGGTAGTGAACTCCACATATGACAGTTGGACAGTTACTGGGCTGAGCACAGCTACCTGTCCCATAAACAAACTCAGCAATCATCCTGGTCAAGCCGATGCACAGTCCAATTATGAGGCCAGAAAAAGCCCCCTGAAGAAAGAAAGCAAAGAAGAAACATCAGTTTAAAGAAGTCCAGCATAGTGAGTGATAGCACCATGTATACACATATAATATTGTATTTAAAGTTATAATTTTGGATAAATCCTTCTTGTTGAAATTTAGATCATATCAACACCACTCTTGGCTGCACAATAATTAGGAAGCTATGACTATGACATGCTCCAACCAGCATTTGCAACATTGTTGACTAACACACATCCTATATTTAATCTGCATACATCCAGTATGAGGTTGTGGGGCACCACATGGGTGTATGTGTGTATGTGTTTATATGTTGTGCATATATAACACTACTTTTTGGGCAGTACCAGCTGGAAATTTAGTGATCTAAAGCTGATTCTCTCCAAAATGGCATTGATTTTGATATTGATGGCACTGATATACTGCACACATTATGGACTTTTGTGTAGAGTGGCTTTGGTAAGAAGCACTCTAAAGGCTTTTATTTTATGCGCAGTCCATATACTAAGGTAATATAAGCTAACCAGCTCTTGGCTGAAACTTATTTCCTGTACAGCCTTTAGACTTGTATGAATCATCTACTTTAACCCACAGCAAGAAACAAATGTTATTCATCAATAAATCTCAGAGGAATGTGAAAGATTCTGTCACATTGAAAATCAGATTTTTTTAAAAAAAAACATTGAATCAAAGATGCAACTCACAGGCTCATTGACACGTTTGCAGAAAATGGCAAGCAAGAAGACAGCTGCAACAGGTGGAGCAAGGTAGCTGGTGATGGACTGGATGTAGTCAAAAAGCTGACCACTCTGGGCTGCTTGTACCACAGGAATCCATGCTATGCTTGCACCAATCAGGACCAAGATAAACACTCTACACACAGTTAAAACAAATGCTATCAAAAATCAAGAATTTAACCAATAATCATATCAAACAGCGACACAAACTTATTTTACCTGCCAGCAATCATGAGTTCTTTCTCACTGGCAGACTTTCGGATCTTAGTGTAGATGTCCATGGTGAACAGGGTACTGGCACTGTTGAAGATGGAGGTAAGGGAGCTCATCAGAGAGGCCAGCATCACAGACAGCATGAGACCTCGCAAGCCTGAAATAGAATATCAGATTAAGAAGAGGGAAGATACAAAAAGGGCTCCAGTTATTAACAAAAGCTCATAAGAAAAAGGTCACTAACCATCAGGCATGAGTTCAACCACCATTTTTGGATAAGCGATGTTGCTGCAGCCCACACTGGTCCCACAGTATTTTTCACATTCTTTTGGATCCACACATGCGATCACATCTAGATTGAAGGCAAAAAAAATCCACAATATGTCAGTTCAGCACTGAACATTTTATGCATGAGCCACTAGTGTAATTTTGACCAATAAGCTCGGTACATAAGACACAAGTTATAGACTCTGAAAACCCCAACACACTCACCTGTGTACAGGATCCTGCTAATCATCCCGGGGAAAACCATGAGGAACATGGGCAGCAGCTTCAGGTAACCACATAGGATGCAACCTCCTTTAACGTGAGAGAGACTCTTGGCAGAGAGGCAGCGCTGCACGATCACCTACAGTTAGGAAACCATAGTAGTACAATGCAGTGGTGGTAAGCAACTAAATACATATATTTAAGTGCCTTTTTAAATACAATTTTAGGTACTTTTACTTTACTTTTAAACTTGGTGGTACTTATTACTTTTAGTCGGCTGAGATTCAATGTGAATTATTGTATTTTACATTAAAATTTTTACTTTTAAATTAAGATTTTACAAATCATATTAATCATATTGTTTCTATTATAAAGCACAATTCATAGATGTAATGAGGGATCTATGAACATCCAAAGGCTCCGGTTGCCTGGGTAACCCTCTGGTGTATTGACCACCCTGTGATTGCGTTTGCAGCAATTATTTCATTCATCGTTGCCTGAAGTCACTGAATGCCATTGACCTTCTACGGTCTGTGGCCGCCACGTTGCTCCAGAGCTCTTCCTTTGTGGACACTCTTTATAGTCCTACATTGAGTCCACATAGAGCCTATTTAAGTGGCAGGCACTAGTTTTTACATTTGGACTCATGAGCTGGTGCGAGACTTAACTGACTAAATATGGAACAGTTGCTTTTACTGAAGCTTTTGCATGAATTGTCAGCAGTATGAAAATGAATAAAACAACATAATGTGTTTGCGTTAGCATTGTGAGCAAGCTAAATTCAGCCTATTTTGTTTAACAGATGTATTATCCCTGTACTAATCAATACACTCTGTTTACATGGCACATTACTACCAAGCAGACCTATCACAGTTGCTGATGTCTGCAGTGGCGCTACATCAGGCTGCAGTAACACAGTACTATAAATCAAGCTTGAATCAACAGTGCCGATGGATTCCGGGAATAAAGGGAACTGGGTTGAATCCATGAATGGTAGATTGGATGGGTAAGTGGACTGAAAATTGTTGTCATGGATTTCAAACCAATTTTGACCTTTGACGTTGAACTCAAAATGTTTGCTGAGTAAACCAGTAAAGTCAATCTTCGTCTTCTGTAATGGAATAGGGATAAAATAGGATAACCATAATGTTTTGCTTGTGTGCTGCATCAGACTCTTCACTGAGATCCACTGTTAAACTAAAAGTATGGTTATCCTCCCATCTCTCACTGCCTTTTGAGTATGACTCCCCCCCAAACAAACAAACAAACAAAAATCAGGAAGCATAAAGGGGCATGAATGTGCGCATGATCACAGATTGTTGCAAGTGGTTGGTAAAAACTGCCCAGTGGTTCTGCTCGTTTGTTTCACCTGATCAGTACACCAGTACCAGGCAGCTTGAATGGTGAGTCCAAACACTAGACCAGGCCATGGGAGGTCTCCTGTAATTGGATCTGAAGATATGGAAGGAGTCTCCGCGGCTCGTAGCACTCTGCACTGATGTTACCCGTGATTGAGGGGACAGCTTGCATGTAGAGTTTCTCGAAGTTTGCATAGCTCCCCACCTCATGGAAAGCTGCAGAAAATCATGTTCAAGTTAGATCAACTTTTTTTTTTACTTGCCAACATATAATTTGTACATCAAATATCATATTACCAAAGCCCATGAGAATGAACGAGCCAATAACCATGATGATGGTCTGCAAGGTGTCTGTGTAGATCACTGCCGCCAGTCCACCTAGAATAAAATATATGATGTTATCAATCTGTAAAAAGATTCATTTGAATCCTAAATGGTTTATCACCACTAACAGATATAACTCAACTTCTTGGAGAGGACAGAAATCAACTTATCATGTCATTACGTAAGAACTCGTTCTGTAAAAGCTGTAATTGTGGATGTGATGTTACAAAACAGCAACAGAAGGCCAGTCCATGCTTATCTTAGTCCATGGACAATCAACCACAGCAACTCAGCACAGATAAACCAGCAATGAGGAAAGAGAGAGACTGTGTGTGTGTGTGTGTGTGTGTGTGTGTGTGTGTGTGTGTGTGTGTGTGTGTGTGTGTGTGTGTCTACATGTCCACATGTGGCCTTGAAAAGACTTTACCCCCAGTCATAGTGCCATTTGTGTAGATAACACTTCTTCTTGCTGTAGTTTATGAGGAAAATGTCAATCTATGAGTTCCGTAGAAAAGGAAGTGAATTTTGTTGACAAACCTGTGACAGTGTACAGTGCAGTAATCGCTAGAAGCGCAATAACAGCGACGTAGATGTTCAACCCAAGGGCCTGCTGGATAAAAATTGCACCGGAGAACATGTCTGCCTGAATGTAGAGGGAGGAAAAATGCAGGATTTTATTGAAGATCATGCAGAAATGGAATAATGTCTAAATAGAAATATTTCCTGCTGCTCTTGCAGGGACTTACTGAGATTTTGGTGAAGACATACAAGACGAGGGAGAGAACAGAGAGATAAATGCGAATGCGTTGTCCTCCGAACCTCTTCTTCAGGTACTCGGGCATTGTCACTATCTAAATACATGCACAACACATGAGATTTTACTCATGACTCAACTGTAAATAAACACGGTGGTTATGAATTGTCATTTAGGTAGGGGAAATAAATATATATGAAGGGTTTTTAGGCCAACTTGTGGCCTTAGTGTTCTCTTTACCCCGGCTTTAATGTAGATGGGCACAAAGAGCCATCCCAGAATGACGACCACAATAAGAGCCTGAAACACACAAACATACAAGAAATAATCCAGTTTCCTTTCATCCTCTGTAAGGTGGAGCTCTCATCAAAATCTATTTGCTGACCCAACAGAGCTAATTGATACAGTATTAGAGGTGTGAAATACTTCTTTGTATGAAGTGATAATGCATAACTGGCACAATAACAGTTACTCACGTTCCATTCAAATCCACCAATGGCTATTCCTGAAGCTGCAGCAGTACCGGCAATTCCAACAAAGTGGCCGCTGCCAATATTGCTGGCAAACAGTGATGCTCCGATCTGCGGAGAGCAC